>CANTUT010001666.1:32500-167500 GCA_947687605.1 Reutealis trisperma | reverse complement strand
CCTTTTTGTCTTCTTAAAAGCTTGTAACATGAAAACTTTCCTTTCTTGTTTTACTTTAACCTTTGAGTAAAAACTTTCTCTACTTCTCTTTCTAGACTTTCAGTTAACTTTATCTCTCCAAGACTTATTCCTCAAGACTTTTAAGTATTCTTCAATTTTAAGTAAGTACTCAAATTTTTTGTAAATTATCTTAGTGTTTGATATTGCTCCAAGCTTGAAAGTCATTCAGTTCCTATTTCCATGGTTCAGCTAGAATGACTAAATCAAAGGAAAAGGAAGCCATCCCCTCGAACAACCCAAAAGTGACATACGATAACCTCATGGAGTCCAATAAATTGATCTCCTGTAAGGTATGGATCCCTGCTAACCTTGGTTTTATCTTAAAGCCAAATGTTAACATCAAAGGAACTCCCTTTGAACGTTTTATTTATAGTAAGAGTTTAGCGTCTAGATTTAATAGCAAAAACTTCCTTCATCCTTAGACTCAATCTAAAGTCCCTCAATTATGGTCAACCATTCTCGATGACTTTTTATTATAGCACAAGTGCCTTAAACTGACTTTCACTAAGGCTTGAAAAAAAATTAAGCATCTATGACTTGATAGATTTTACTCTAACCAACGTTGTACATCAGAAACAACTTCTTTTTTTCCCGCACTTTTGTTTTGATAAGGCAACAACAAAGTCTTTTCTTTTAGATTTAGCACCATGTCTGTCACCCTTGACGACCTAGTTGTCCTTTTCAATATTCCTCTAACAAGTGAGTATATTCATCATTCAATGAAAGTGGAAATGGAAGAGATTGATATTGCATTATATAAAAATAATTGTAGTTATATCAATTTTATAACTAACAACTGAACCTCGAATCCTAACCTATCTTTTGAGGAACATATCTTTTTCCTCCAGTATTGATTATATATGTTCATATTTTGCATTGCTTCAGTCAAGTGACTAAAGAACATTTAAAAATCATCATGGCCCTTGCCTTAGGCCAACATCTGAAACTTGGCCCCTATATTCTTGCCCATTTATGAAGGAGTATCCACACTTTTCTTCACGGTGGTGAACAAATCCTTCAAAAACCTATGTGGTCCTTTATGAATGATCTAAATTTGGCTCAAGGCGTATTTTCTCGAGATTATTCATACCACCAAAAACCTTCTGCTGAAACCATCCTAAACTATGGCCAATAGGTCAGAAGTTTTAGTTTTCAAAATTTAAGCTTTCGCCAAGTATTTTCCTGCTTTTATTCAATCGAGCATAGAGATATAGTTTTGTTTTGCTTGTTTTTTCCTTTAGAATTTAGCCTAGATAGACCAGGTTTCAATATACCAATTACTCTTTAAGGGATGATGATATTTTGGATGATTGGGCCAAGTCTTGTGCAGTACCTTATTGTCTCAATATCTTTATTTTAGCACAATTTTAGATATTAAATGTCGTGTTAATATGTGCCATCTAAACATATATGCTTTTCAACTCGACCTGACCTAATGCCTTCCTTTTTTTCTTTTAATGATGTGAGGACCCTCGACTAACCATCTCTTTGGATATGATCCATAAGATAAACCAAATTAACGATATGAGGTTGGCCAACCTCAAGATGGATGATTTACATGTGTCTACCATATTTACTTGTCTGGTGGTCTAATTTACTTGTTTGGTGCAGTTTGGAAGATGCAAGACTTTACCACTCTATTAACTATCTTTATGAAAGTTCAATATAAGACAGGTCTATCTCATGCTGTGATGGCTTTGGATCAACCAAAATGACAGGTATGCACATTTATGAAATTCTTGCCTTTGAAAATTTTTATGGTTTTAAATACAATTATATGCTATAGAATGAGATGTTTTGATAAATAAAAGATGCTCAAGCCAAAATATAAATTAAAGCAAATAAAAAACCTTGTTAAGAGAGAAAAAGTAGCCAAAAGAAGGCAAAAAATTTAAACTGAAGAAAAACTTCTTTAGGATAGATGAGATTTGGCCAAAGAAGCTACAATCTGTCCTAGGAGTATCCCAGTTAGGGTCCTTCTTTTTAGATTGCCAAAAATTTTGATTGCCCTTTTTGGCATAGCTGGTGCTCCTATCAGTCAAACCAAAAGGAAAAACAAAAATAAAGTTACTTAGGATGGTTCGTACTTAGGAGATTGGCCAAGTGACATTGTATGAAATTGGCTTAAGCTCTTAGACGAACATAATCTCATTTGGTTAAGTATCATTTTTTTTCTTTTACATGGCTAACCATACTTCATATTTATGATAAATGCACTCCTTAATAAGATTTCTGAGACACTGGGAGAAGTTTCGGAGTTGTTAGTAGCCAAACCTGCCACCTAGAGATAAAAAACCAAGGTATAATTTTGATGAATTATTAGTGTTATTTTGGTGTTTCATACTCTTATCCTTCTCTTTCTTGTAGAAACATCTTATGTCAATCACCCTTTCACTAACCTCCCTTCCTATAACTACTCTTATAAGAAAGATAAGGCTCAAGATGGCCTATTCATCTCTTCCTTCACCTCAATGAGCTTCCTGCAAATCTATTTCCTATGCTAAAGAACCAAGTAAGGATTCCACTTGCCCTTCTACCGAAAAGAAGTTTATACCAATAAGGGAGGCACTGAAGAAGAAGAAGTAGATCAAACTGAATTGATCTAATAATAGCCTATAGAGATTGAGATAGATCCAACCGTAACTAAAATGACTAAAACTAGTCATATGGATGATTGGCCCTTATCATTTATATGCCCCTTTAAGATTTTGTATTTAGTATATATAGGATATTCTAACAAACTTTGTGGTGCTCAGTAGTTACTTTACTACTGTTGTATCTTAGGAGATAGATGTTAACAATCGTCTAGTACCTACAATAAGGGATAAATTTATTTTAAGGAAATTGTGTGTTAATATAGCCTCGATTTGCATTTTTACTTTTTATCTAATTTATCATGATCAAGAAATTATGTTTATATTTATTTTATATACTTTCGATGTTATTCTGCTATAATGTTTTATTAGGTTAACAATTTAAAAAAGCATTTGAGATTATGTTAGCTTGTCGCCTTGCTTCACATCACCTCCTTTATAGACCAAGTTCAAGTATATCAGCTGGCCTCGACTTACTTTGCCTTGTTTATAGACTAAGTTTAATTATATCAGCTTGCCTCGTCTCCTTTCTATACCACACCCTTTGATTCATCTTTCTAGTGATAAGGCTATCTGCTCGCTTCTCTAGGTTGAAATCATCAATTCGAACTCCTCAACTTGTCTCTTTAGTGTCAAGGCTATTAGTTCATTTCTTGAGATCAAGCTCGTCCACTCGAATTCTTCGATTCGTCTCTCTATTGTGGAGGCTGTAATATGTGTTAATAGAACATATATTGTTACGTAATTTAAATACGAATTTCATGCATTTAGATTTATTTTAGGTTCATTTACATTACATTATTCTATATTGGGATAAGTTTCAAATATATCTCCAAGATTTGGCAAAAATAGTAAATCTACATTTTATATTTTTCGAGGAGTAGATATACCACTGACGTTATAAAAACGAGGTAATGCACCCCTTTTCTCTGTTAAGTCCATTATCTATCTTTCTCTCTTTCTCTCTCTCTCGCTATCTCTATCCACTGGTTCTTTACATTTTTCTTTTTTACTTTTTTTTATTTTTTTTCTTTCCTATATTCTTGCATTTTTTCAAACTTATATTTTATATTTACTCAAAAAATATTTGTGTGTATATATAATTTGACTTTTTCTATTTATTTTTTATTTATAAGTTTATATAATGATAGTTGTAATTATTAATAAAATTTAATTATATTATTAAAATATAAGATAAAAATTTAAAAATAATTAATTATGATATTGAACAAGTACACTCTAATTTAAAAAAAAAAAAACTTAATCAAGTGAAAATAAATTAACAATTTGACTAGTTTTTATATATATAGAATATTAATTCTAGAATATTATATTTAATTTAGTAGTACTCTTCTTTATATATATATATATAGAAAATAAAAATAAAATTAAAATATTAAATATATCAAAAGTAATAAATTATTAAAAATAAATATACAAATAGAAAATAGAATACTTATAAAAAAAAGAGCACTCATAAATTAAATATAATATTCTAGAAATTTTAAAATAAAATATTGATTTTCAAAGTTGTTTAGAAATTTTTTTACTATGTTTCAGATAATTCTTTTGATAAAAATTAGTTATATGATTAATAATGATCCTGTTTGGTAGAGATGATGATCCTGTTTAATAGAGATGATGATCCTGTCTGGTAGGAATGATGATTATGTCTGGTAGGAAAGAAGACGACCCTATATGGTAGGAATCAATAAAGAGGTAATTAGGAATCAACAAAGAGGTAATCATGTCCGATAGGAATGATGGTCATATCTATTAGGAAAGAAAGTGAAAAAAGTAATGATCTTATCTTACTTTGAGAATTGGATTGGTGATCCATCTTTATTCAGGAGTTTAATTAATGATCTGTCCTAGTGTGAACTGCATGTGACTTATGTAATGATTGGATATCTTAAACCTGTGAAGGGTCAATTTGGTATAAAAGCGTTGATTATTTGGGAGAAAGATGCCCCCATTTCAGAAAGGTGAATATTTAGAATAGAGGTACTTCCACTTTAAAATGATAAAGAAAAGTGGTTTGTCATTTTGTTCAGATGGATGAGCTTGGGAATGGTAAGGTCACACTCTATTTTGACAAAAAATGAGGCTGGTTAAAGGTTGGACAAAGGCTATCAGTTCAGCCTTAGAGGAGATTATTTAATAAAGCGAGGTAAAGTTAATTAGCTTGGAAGGCTTAGGTGGCCTTGGAGAACATTTGGCTTGTGATTAGATTAGACAACTAAGTTCAGTTTGGCTTTACAGAAAAATTGAGTGGGTCATCTTGGAAGGCTAGATCAGTTTTAGCCTTGGAGAATATCAATTTGAAAGCTCGGTCTGGTTTGGCTACATAAGAAGTTAGATTAGAGGCTCGGTCAAGTTTTGATTGAAAGGCTCGATAATGTTTAGATCGAAAGGCTCAGTTAGGTTTTTCCTTAAGGCTAAGTCAAAGAGACTAGGTTGGGAGACTAGACTTTGTAGGAGATTAAGCTAGGAGGCTAATCCTAGCTTAGAAAAGAGGTCAAGCTAGGAAATTAATTTGGAAGGCTTGGTCAGGTTTTAGCCTTAGAAGAGATCATGAGCTTTATAAATGAAAGCTTTTTTGGGAGTGGGCTTCATGGTGAAGGCTTTTAGGTTTGGGCTTCATAGTGAAGGCTTATAGGTTTGGGCTTTCATGGTGAAGGCTTCTTAATTTAGGCTTCATGGTGAAGGCTTCTTGGGCTTTGGTTCCATAATGAAGGCTTCTTAGTTTAGGTTTCATGATGAAGGATTTTGGTTAACAGGCTTTCTGGCTTTGAGGATAATTTATCAGCTTGGGCTACAAAAGTGTTTTAGACCTTTTTTGAAGATGATTGGCTTTATCTCAGGTATGGTGCTAAAGCTTATGGTCATAAGGAGACTACAGGCTTATGGATAAGGGTTTGTCTTTTGACATAGATGCATCAATTTAAGAGGATTAAGCTGAGAATGGTTTGCAGGCCTTAAAAGACTTTAATCTTAAGGATCATATTTTTTTTCCGAGGAGGCTTAATCTTTTGATGGATAATAAGATGTTGCCAAAGAGGCATGGGATAGGCTTTGACTGGTTCGAGCCCTTCTTAATAAATTTGAGGATGATGACTCGACTTTGGTTTTGTCAAGGAAATTGACTTTGATGATGATGAATCATGAGAGACTTAGGATTTTTGGTTTTATCCATGATGAGATTTTACCAAGGAAAAGATGGTATGGGGCTTAAGCTTGAAAGGATGGTATGATTGGCCAATGAGGCTTGTGATGATTTTATAAAGTTTGAGAATGGTTTGAAGGTAGGTTGGAACTTCTAAAAGGATCATAGAGGTTGTATGGTTTTGCTATTTATAGCATGATTCATGTAAAAGGGCAAGCTAAGCTAATCTTATCTTTTAAGATTGAAGAGACACTTAGAATGACACGTTATTAGTTTGGCTTAATGCATGTGACATACTAGCCGAAGGGACTTGCCTAAGGAGTGTTTAAAGGACTAGTGAGAAAAGACAACTTAGGGATCATACCTCAAATCGGAGATAAGGATGTAATGGACTAGAGATTATGCATTAGCTCTTGATGGATTGTCAAAAGATGATGACATTCTAGGAAAACATGCCCCCATTGTAGGATAAGGGCATAAAAGATAGTATAACTTTAGAGAATGAGCCTCTAATGAAGGAAGATGACTTTAGATGACATGAGATGAGATAAATTGCTTGAAGATGATTTGACAAATTTGGACGATATACCTTTGGACATGAAGGAAGATGACTATGATGAGCTCTCTCTCTCTTCCTCTATCTTTTAGCTCTAACTTCTGCCTAAGCTACTCTTTTGGATTTTCAACTTAGCAAGCTTGAATTAATGAAATTTCAAAGAAAGTGTTCCATCGTGATTTGAATTGCTGCTTATATTGAGGGGCTTTGGCCTTTGAATTTTGGTCTTCTTTTAACTTGTTGCCCCTTATTGAGGTGTGCCTTTTGATTACCCAAAGTGAAATGGGTAATTCCATTTAATTTTCTTTTCATGCTTTAACTATTTAATCACTTGACCTTCTTTGGTTAGGAGCTAACAAAGTGATTGTTAATGGCAGCTCAAACTTTTACTTTTGCTAGCTGTGGAGGATTTAATTGACTATTCATTTCTTTTCCTTTTCTTCTTCTCTCTTTTTTCTCTTTTCTTCTTCTTCTTCTTTTTTTCTCTATTTTTTTAAGCTCATCCATATTAAACTAAACAAGGAAGATAAGGAAATTAATGCACAAATAATGGAGAGAAAACATGGATATTTTATCATAAAAAGAATTTTATTACAAAATAATGAAAAAAGATTGACATGGTCAAGACATAATACATGAAAAAGAAAATAAGAGGACAAACTTAGACTTTAATTTAGACTCAAACTTAGTTTTAGAATTGGAATTCAATCTTAGATAGGTCAAATTAGCTGAGCTTAAACACTTCCATGTCATGCCACTTGGGGCTGAGGCAGGGTCGAGTTAGGTTCATGTTCTTCATCGCTGTTCAAGTTAGTGGTGGAGAATTCAGGTTGAAATGATGTGCTTAGGATGCATTCTTCAGCTCTGATGCAGTTGTAACTAATGGTTTAAAGGTGGGCAAGTATCAGGCTAGTAGATAGGTTTAGTAGATTGGAAGTAAGTTCTTGACAAGGATATCCACCTATTCTTTCTTGGTTGGTCTGTTTACCATTTGTGCATCTTTGGCCATCCACTTGTAAAGAACATGGAGAAGGACTCATTTGGAAGCTACTTGGTGGTCTCCAAGTTGCGCCTAATGATATTCACTTTGGTGTTATAGTGATATTGCTTAATAAAGGCATGATAGATAATATCCCATGTCTTTTTTTGACTCTTATATCTAGTGAAAGAAACCATCTCATGGTAGCATTGGTTAATGATTGTTGAAACAACTGAGCAATAAGCTCATTATTAAGTCCTATATGTTTCATTGCCTCTATATATATCTTGAAATGGTCTTAGAGCAAGTAGTTCCATCAAATTTGTCTAGTTTAGGCATTTCAAATTTGGGAGGAAGCTTGGCATCAAAGAATAAGGTCAAGCTATACACATCAATTAAGTCACTTTGATGTTTTGGGGATTTGATAGTTTTCTCTATAGTTTTAAGTTTATCCATGAGCAATCTAGTGTGTGGATAAGAAAAACTCCCCACCTTGGTTTATATATGAGTTGGTTTGGTTCAGATTTAGGCTAAGATTGGTGTGGTTCAAGGTAAGATTTGGGTTAGACTAGTTAAGGTTGGCCTAGTTAATCATAGCTCAAACTTCCTTAATGATGAAATACCTTTGTTCCTTGAATTAGCTTGTTAAGCAGTTAAGACAGCTTAGAGATGCTCTTCTTGCTTCTTAAGGAAGTTGGTCACAAATGTGGTCAGGGAAGCCATGTTAACCAGGTTGGCCATTGGTGCCTTGAAAACAAATCAAAGAACAAGATAAGTGCTTAGGAAAGAAGCAAGAATATAGGCATGCTAACTTTGAGAGAAAAGGATTCCCTATAGTGTTGTGGGCTAACTACATTCAGGACAAGGTCTCATAAAGTAAGATGGGTTAGGGTATTGGGCTTAAGGTATAGTATTGGGCCAAAGGTATTGAGCTTAGGATAGTGTATTGGGCCAAAGGTATTAGGGTGGTGTCTTGAATTTTAATGGTTTGGTGTATATTGGGACAAAATGGTTGGGCTTAAGGGTGGTGAGTAATGTCGAGCCAAAGTGGCTAGGATTAAGGGTAACACACTAGTTTTAAAGGTAATGGGCCACCGGTGTTGAGAAAGTTTTATGGGTTTGATTTTAAGCAAGGAATATGATAATGATAATGGTTTTGGCATTGAGGACATAAAGTGTCTATTTTTTTTTTTTGGGATAAAGATAGGGCGTGTAGGTTAGGTTTATTGTCAAGTAGTAGGGTTTTAGGGTTAGACATGGGTTTTAGGGTTGCAGATTTATGGTTTAAGGTCCAATGGTTAAAGGTGAGAGCAAAGATGATTGGGATAGATGTGAGAGTGTTTATGGATTTAAGGGTGAAAATGTTTGGATAAAGGTGAGTGCGTGACCCTTCTTCGATTCAAAGGTATAGCCTAGACTTGAGATGAATGCATATTTTGTTGTACAATATAGATGCATGATATGCATGGGAAAACATTTTGTAAGGATGCAAGAGTGAAAGTTTTTGATTATGGTATATATAACCTAAGGTTCGGATCTAGGTTCATTACATGAAAAGGGTAAAGGTGGTCTTGGTTTAGGTACTCGTCACACTAGAGCAGCGATATACCTAACTACATATGAGTCAATGAGCCTCACGTGGGTCTAACGGTATGTGCATGCTCATTACACCCTTGAAAGGATCAAAGGAATCATTGTAGGGTGGATGATTTCACTAACGACGAATGGACTTAAGGAGGGTTGCCCACTCAATACTACTTACTATCCATTATTTTCTTAGAACTAGGTTGGATGGCAAAGAGTCTATGCAAGTGATGCATACAAAGTCATAATTATATTCAGAGACTAGACTCTTTTTAAACTAATTAGTAGTTCACTTATTTTTCCTTTTATTTAAAGAAAGTTAATCCCCAGTAAAGTCGCTAGTTGTGAGGTCTCGCCCAAGCACTGGTCTGATCCACTAAAAGAATCGAAATGCTTATTTGGGAAAGAACTCATGGGGAAGTCCTCGGGCTTAATTTTTGATAGATTTCAAAATTATTTTTTTGGAGTTGTGACCTCAATTTATTTTTATTTGGGAAAATATAAGGAAAAAATCCATTTGACTCTAATTCTTAACCAAAGGAAAAAGATCACTAGTCTCAAAACAAAAAAAAATTTAGGGACTAGGTTTTCATTTTATTTTTAACAAAATAAGTTTGGCTGTTTAATATAAGGGTAACTTAAAATATATTTTATGAATAATTTAAGATGCATGAACAGCTTATAATATGCATGATCATTCAACTCATCCATTCAATAATAAAGCAAATATACAATTAAGGTTCGAAATAAAAGAAAGTTAATATTACAATAAAATCTCAAACTTAAGGGATACCTCCTTCAGCCCTTATGGGTTCTAAGGAAGTTACATATTCCCCAAACTAAAGTTAATAACAAAGTAAAAAAAAAACATAATAATAGAAAGTAAAGAAGGTGACTGGGGGGAGAGAATTGATTAGTTTTAAGTGGATTTGACACTTGATGAATTAAGCATGCTTGTGTATTCTTTTGAATGGGAATCAGAATCTACACAGTTCTTCCTTCTTGTAAAGGGGTTTATTTAGCTTGGCTACTTTATTATATTTTGATTGATTGATTAAAAGAGGGCTGACTTGATTGATTTAACCAATTGATTACTAAGTGGAGTTAATTAAGTCATATTCTAATCAACTACCTTAGCAAATCAAGAATTAGGCAAGAAGCCTTAGAACACAAATCCCAAGAAGGGAAATAATAAAGAAAAGAAAAGTAAAAGGGAAAAAAACTTACCTTAGATAGTGGGCAACAACTAGCCTAGAACGGCGTAGTGGCTTACCATGGATACTGAAATATCCTGAATTTCTATTTATTTTATAAAATTCTATTTTTGTACGAAAACGTATTATTTTATTATTTTCCTTATTAAAGTAAGAATTGAGGTTATATTTTACTAAATTATAAATATTCATACTATTTGAATATGTATTGTTAATAGTAATTTTATTACAATATTATATATGTATATTATTACGATATTATTATAGTTATTGAAGAAATTATATTTTGATATTTGAGTATAAATATTACGTTCGATTAATCTAAAGTATATTGCTAATTATATATTTAGTACCAGAGGTTTGGGATGTTATTATCATGATAATTATTGTGAATAAGTTTATTAATTTTGTTATTAGTATGTAAATTATAAATTATTTTTATATTTATTATTATTATATAATCTATGATTTATTATTATTATTATTATTATTATTGTCATTTTTATCATTATTATTATTATTATTATTATTATTATTATTATTATTATTGTTATTATTAATATTATTATTATTGTTAGTATTTTTATTGTCAGTATTGTTATATATATATATATATATATATATATATATATATATATATATATATATATATATATATATATATATATATATATATTAGTGTGTGTGTGTGTGTATATATATATATATATATAGATTGGTGTTAAGAAAACAAAGAAGAGAAAAAAAAAAAAAAGGAAAAGAAGAAGGCAGTTGTTGGCTGCCAGCTGGCAGCCAACAAAGGAAGGAAAAAGAATAGAGAGAGGGAAGGAGAGGCAGAGACGGGAGCAGAGAGAGAGGAGAGGGAGCTGTGGTGGAGTGCACCACCACCCGTCCGGCGGTGGGCTACACCGCCACCACTGTTGGGTAGAGGGTTGTCCGGCGACCTCGAGGGAGGTGGCAACACCCTGATCGGGCGGCGTACGCGAGGAGAGAAGGACCGCCGGCCACCGCGACTTCAATTTAAGTTTTCAATCGATTCTAGCGACCAAATCGAGCATGGCCGGTCCCATTCAACTCCTGAGGATGAGAGCTTCAATTTGATACCTACCTTGCCCCCTGAGGATCACCGGAGGAGGAGATCGAAAAATGCAAAACCGCACCTTTGGAGGCATTTTTTGGTGGCTGGAGGATGAGTGACGACGAGTAGTGGCCATTTTCATGATCCTGGAGTCAAGGTGAACCTACTGGTGTGGAGGTCCCCCAGATCCGCCACCAGCAGCGGCGGCACGTGGTCGGCCGGCGACGGCTCGTGGGGAGGTGCAGCGGTTCTGTTTTGACATTCCGGTGTGATTCTCGACATCCGTATGATCGAAATTTGTGAAGGTTAATATGAAACTCTTGTATTTCAGTTATTAAATAAGTTATTTTATGTTTAGCAGTTTTTAGAGTAATTGTTAAGTTGTCGAGTTTGTCTTTAGGTTCAGAATGGTTCTGTTGAGACCTCAATCAGAATCTCAATAATCTTTAAATTGTGTCTAGTTAAGTGTGATTATCCTGATAATGTCCATTGTTGCAAGGTGTCGATGCCGGGCGTTTTTCTAGTTCCAAAGGCTACACTTCCGAGGGAAGCCAGTCAGAAGCATCGTCAGTTAGGTGAGTGATACTCACTAATGTATTATCCTGTTTTCATTTACATCTGCATTTCTGTGTGTATATATATGTATATTATGCACTATTACTACATATACAAGCATGTAACATCTGACTGTGAATGATAACTCAATATTCTAAATTCTGTATTGTATTGTGATTGTGGTTGACGGATAGAGGTTGGGAGGATGCAGTACCACCTAGGAACTTTTGATATGATATTATGGATTTGTTATGATTATGGATATGATTAGGATTACGAAGGATTGAGAAGATGAGCTATGACTAGTGTATGCTGGCCGGGCCTGTTCATTGCCAGGGCTGCTATTAGTCAGGTCAGGGCTGCCTGGTATAGACCAGTGCTGGCCAGGCCCATTGGACATAAGAGATGGATTATTGGATTCAGAGAGCCAGTATGAGGGGATCGGCTCCCTTTATTGAGTATTAGTGTGGTACTGTGGACCATACCCTATCCCTGCTTGATTATATGATTTGTCTGTTTCTGTGACATAATACATAGCTTGTGCATTAGAGTCTATCTGTAGGATACCAGTTTAATATATTAGCTGGTATCATTCACTGAGTCGAACGCTCATTCCTGTTCATCTTGTTGTTTTCAGGTCAGGGAATGAGCTTGTGAAGGAATTGTACTTGAGTAAACTGCCAATTTCCCTTCGGCAGTAGTTTGTGTTAAGGGGATATTAAGAATACATGTAATAGATGTATATTTATAATTATAACTTTAGAACTCCGCAATGTTACACTTTGTAATTATACATTGTTTATTATGCAGCTATGTACCTAAAGAGTTGTAATTTATTATTATGCAAAACTTTTTTGTAATTTACTGCATTTATGAGATAAGCAAGTTGTTGGGCCAATTTGATTTTGTTTTAAATTGAAATTCTTTTGGATCTATTAAACTTATTTGGGCCCATAGCCCTTTTCAGTTTTGAGCTTCCTGTTATGTGTTTTGGGTTAGGCTTACTACGGGCACTGGTAGCCACGTGCATTTTTCGTGTCCTAGTGCTAGTCACGTGCCCTCGGGTTTGGGGCGTGATGGATACTAGGCGGTGTCTAGCCTCGAACAGTGAGTGGTGGCTAGCCTCAGGCGGCAGATATGAGCCTTGAGCAATAGACTTGCCTCAAACAAGTGGGCAAAAAGCCTTTGACTAGTAGGGTAAGCATCAAGGAGAAACCTTCCAACTCGCTTTGCAAAGCAAGGAGAAATGTAAAGTGAAAGGAAAAGGAAAAGCTTTAGAACTAGAGATGTTTGCTTGATGCAAAAGTTTTCAAGCTTCTAAAGTTCATGATTTGGAGTGTGGGGAGGTGTGGAAAATTGAGCTAGGGGGCTTATATTTATATGAGAAATGCTAGGGAAAAATTTCATGCACTTTCGATGTGGGATCACGAAAAAAAAAATACAAAAAGTTGCACTAGCTGCCGTCTAGCCCTTCAATTCCCCTTGTTTTGCTCGTTCTTGCTCGTTTTATGTCTGTTTTTCATGATTCTAGTTGCATTATATTCATTATTCAGTCTTGAATGATTTGAATTGGCTCAAATGGATAAGTTTCAATTTCTGGGGCTCTGTTTCGTAATGTTTCCATTTTGACAGTTTTTAGCAATTTCAGCTTTTAGAGGTCTATTTATCGAGTCTAAGTGCTTTTAAAATTCAAATGCTAACTAGAGGGTGTAAATTAAGGGTTTGCAATCTCTATCCCTATAGGGTAGGAACCTAACCCATTTAGAAACTCATTATTATATGATTATTATTGATACATTGGAAAGTCATATTACTATAAAAATTTTGGTAGTATCTTTCTACAGTTCTCTTGGTGCACAAAATAATGAATATCATGAAATAAGATATTTTTTAATATGCACTAAGAGAACATATAGAAGATGATACTGAAATTTAAAATAAGAGTATGAAAATCGAATGATATAGCAAACTATACAGATAATGAAATCTTTAAACTGTTTAATTTGGACAATTCAGTATCCGCTCATCATCCAATGAAAAGGACACTAAATAGATATCTACAGGTGTGCCTAAATTTTATAAGTAATTTTTAATTAACTATATTTTTTCGCTTCTAATTATGCAAAGTCTAAAAATACAATTAATAATAAATGAATTTGCAAACTAACATGAATAATAACCATACAAAAAATAAAATAAATTCATCAATTAAATATAAGTCACGACATGACAAATAATGATAAAATTTAATAAATAAATTAAAATGCTTGCATTTAAAATTTAAAAGTTTTTTAATTTTGGTAAATTATGAAATGCTTGCATTTAATATTCTTTTTTATAGCATAAGAAACTTTTCAATCCATATTAAAATATATGGTAAATTATGAAATGTTTTGTTAATTATAAGTATGCTCTTAATTAAAAATAAGTTTAAAATTTCTTATTTTAAGGTATATTTAGTTTTTATCGATATTTGTATGTTTTTATTCAATCATAATTTTAATAAAATTTTTTATTTTGGGTAAATTATAAAATGCTTGCATTTAAAATTTCTTATTTTAAGGCATATTTATTTTTTAATCTTTGTATGTTTTTATTTAATCATCATTAAAAATCATAATTAAAAATAAAGTTTTCTATTTTTAGTAAATTATGAAAAGTTTGTATTTAAAATTTCTTTTTTTAAGGCATATTTTTTTTTGTTCTTTATATATTTTGTATTTAATAATAATTTTAATCCTAATTAGAATTAAACTCTAATATTTTTGATATTTATTAAAATTCTTGCATTTTCAATATTTTATTTGACGGCATCTTTATTTTTATGTTCTTTCAATATTTATAATTTAGCATATCTATTTTTTTTCCTAACTTTATTTTCTTCTTATCATTGATATAATATTTACATTGAAATATTCTTCATTGGTGGCATATAATATTTTGTTTCTTTTTATATTTATAATGTAATTATATTTTCTTAATTATGAAATGCTTATATTTAATATTCTTTTTTTATAGCATAAGAATTTTTTCAATCCATATTAAAATATTATGGTAAATTATGAAATGTTTTGTTAATTATAAGTATGCTCTTAATTAAAAATAATTTTAAAATTTCTTGTTTTAAGGTATATTTTGTTTTTATCGATATTTGTATGTTTTTATTCAATCATAATTTTAATAAAATTTTTTATTTTGGGTAAATTATAAAATGCTTGCATTTAAAATTTCTTATTTTAAGGCATATTTATTTTTTAATCTTTGTATGTTTTTATTTAATCATCATTAAAAATCATAATTAAAAATAAAGTTTTCTATTTTTAGTAAATTATGAAAAGTTTGTATTTAAAATTTCTTGTTTTAAGGCATATTTTTTTTTGTTCTTTATATATTTTGTATTTAATAATAATTTTAATCCTAATTAGAATTAAACTCTAACATTTTTGATATTTATTAAAATTCTTGTATTTTCAATATTTTATTTGACGGCATCTTTATTTTTATGTTCTTTCAATATTTATAATTTAGCATATTTATTTTTTTTTTCTTAACTTCATTTTCTTCTTATTATTGATAAAATATTTATATTGAAATATTCTTCATTGGTGGCATATAATATTTTGTTTCTTTTTATATTTATAATGTAATTATATTTTCTTAATTTTAGTTAATATATATTGGGTTCAAAGTTTTTATTTTGTATTCTATTATTAATTTTCATTTAAATTATATTGTAATTTTACTTTTTATTTTTTTTAGCATAAATACTGGATACAAACTAACTTCTATTGCCTTAAATATAGAAAAATGAAATATAAAGTAAATTAAATTAAGCTATAAAGTACATGCCAATGAATTATCATTAACATCATAACTAATTACAAATTACATGCCAAATTATTAAAAATTATACAGATTTAAATATACATTTATTCAAATTATAAATATAATTACAATACATGTAATTATATGTGATTCACAAGTTACAAATAAAAAATTTACATATCTATGTCTTATAGCGCAAAAAATCAAACAAACACACTAGAGTTACGATTTCAAGTAATTAAAATAAAAAATTAATAAATTATAAGCTAAAAACATTAAAACTAACTAAATGCACAAAATTATATTACCAATCCACTTATTACAAATTTTGCAACCTTCTAGGATGCTTATTGCATATTTCTTCAATATTCCTTGTCATACCCAATGAAGACATATGCAATGTCAAGAAATATGAACTTCTTAGTATCACAAAGAGAATCATAACTTATTTTGAGCTTACTGTGAATATCTTCATTGGCAATCACTTTCAGTTTTTCAACCTACTATTCCATACATCAACACTTTGGCCACACAAACAAGAACCCAAAACTTCAAGAGCTCGAGGAATTTCCCTAGCATAGTGTACCATTTCTCCTACACACTTGATGCAATCTTTTGTAGCATGACTTCTGTCAAAAGCATGTAAACTTAAGAGTTGAAGAGAATCACTGTCATCCAATTTGTTGACCTCGTACTACTAATACAACTCAGATGGTTATAGGAAATCCTTTGTTCTAGTTGTGATTATCACTCTACTCCTAAGAAAAAGCCAATCACGTTTTCCAAGAATTTTGTTTATTTGGTCCAATTTATCAATATCATACAGTATAAGAACTCTTTTTCCATGTAGTCTTTATCATATTGCATGTAATCCTCTATCAATATTGTCTATCTTTTCATGTCTTATTTTCAGGGCCTCTATGAGAAGTTGCCTTTGTAAGTAAGGCATACCCTTGGAAAGGGACACATCTCTAATGTTTTCAAGGAAGTAGCTACCTTCATATTTGCAGAAGAGTGAATTGTAAACCTCTTTTGCAATGGTCGACTTATGTATACCTCCCGTGCCATATATCCCAACTATCTAAATATCTTTTAACTCATCATCAACAATTAATGAAATCACCTTGTTTGCACGAGAATGTGAGCCAACTAGATGGATGGCAACACTGAGCATTATTTGATTTAGTTTTTTCAAAATCTCCTTAACAATATGATCAATGTTTTTAGCCTCATACCTGCAAATAACAAATCAGATTGGATACTATAATATATCTGAAGGGATTAATGGCACTAAAAGCTAAAGCATGATGGGTGGAGCAAAATTTCAAACATTTCAAACTTTTGCTTCACCAATTGTGGTAGATCCATTATCCATTCAAATTGTTCACCAATTGTGTGCAAAACACATATAAGAAAGAAAGAAGAAGAAGAAGTATCATATACCTTTCTCCTTAGCTCCTTTTTTTCTTTTAGCTGCCTAAATGTGAAGCCTCTAACTTGCTCACACCAAGCTTCACCAAGTAAAGATCAAGGGTTCTTGTTATTTTAGACTTGCTTCTACTATGACCAAGTCTTATTTTTCTCAAAAACAACAAGAGAAGAAGAAGAAGATTAAGGATTGAAGAACACTTTCTTCAATCTCCTTCTTAAGCTATCTTCTCACTCTCATGCATGTAATAGTAGCCTTTTCTTTTGATAGTGGAAAAATTTCTATATTTCCATTTAATTATGTAGAATTTTCTCTTCTCTTGCATGTATTATGTCCTCTCACAACTTCTAACATCAAATGATAGTTATTGAGATAATGGGGGACAAAGATGAGTTAATTGTCTTATCAATTCATCTTTATCTCCTAGTATATGAGAGGAAAATAAAAAGATGCCTAAAAGAGTTAGTGGCTTATATCTAACCCCTAAACTCTCTCTCTTCCATATCTTATATGGACTTGGGTTAATTGGTGCAATCCCTAAGTCCATCATATGGATCAAGTTTATCACCAAGCCTATAGGCATCTATTACCACATCAAATATGGTTTGGGCTCCCATCAAATGTCCAAACCCAAGTAAATTTAATCCAAAACTATTTCAATTTAATCCTCACTATTTGTATCACATATAAATCATGACTTAATTGAAATAAACCTTTTATAAATTAAACTTCAAGACATGCTAAAATTTAATTACAAGCTTAATTCAATTATCATTAATGAATTAATTAAACATTTTAATTAATTATTAATATAATTTTATATCTTTGATTGGCGAATGCTTTATGGTGTGTGAATTATTAGGTTCATGTTTTAATTAGCAATGGGATAGAGAAAACTCCTTTTCTCACTTAATGCAAAATTCTCATTTTACACTTAGTCCCGTAAGTCATGAGAAATGCTTAGCATAACGTATCACGACTGCCTAATTAGAAATGAATGTCGATGAACACATACACGAACATTACATAAACCTTTGATCATAATTATCATGCACTCAAAGCCCTCATTATAGATTCTTGATCTTGGCTAGGGTCATGGATTAGTCAAACCCTATACGCTTCAATCATATGATCTCATCTCAATTTTGGTTGTCGACAAACTCGATTCCTACTAGAAACTCTTTTCTAGCGAATCTCATCCACCTTGCCTAAGGATTTGCATATCAAGAACAACTAGATGTAACAGGATTCCTTCATTGTTTAGCCAAGTTAGTGGATTCTTTCTTGGAGATCACTTACCTCCACATATGACTAGTTAGGGCCACAACATTACATATACCTTTGCGTGAATAGCATTGGTATGTAAGTAATAATAAATCCTAACTACCAATATGTTAGGTAAGGTATCAACACAAGTCAAAAGACCATATGCACAATTATGACCTAGATGATGAAATGTTGACTATTGATAAAACCCTATGTATTCATTATCTGATATCACTGTTCAACTCACTCATCTCTATGAGAGTTCACATATTGTCATGACATCATATATCTGTAGCATGAGAATCACTACCTTTATTACTATAAGTATCATGTACTTATCATGGATGATAATAGAGGTGAGGGGTCTTCCGGATTAAAGGTGCCCAGTCAATAATCCTATGACTATGAACAAATTTAAAGTATATATACAAGAGTAATCTGTCTCCCATATTCTCAACTCTTTGAGAATGGATCCTCTCATAGAATACTTAAAGAACATATATTCATTACAAAAAAAAAAAAAAAATCATTTGAAGAACATATATATTTTATTGCCAATTGAAGATTGTATTTACATTTACATAATATGTGCATTGCTCTACGGCATACATCACTATCAATCTCCCACTTACACTAGAGCCAATCAATAAAGTATCTAAGTCTCATCTTCTCAAGATGAAAATCTAACTGTTACTGACTCATTGCTTTAGTTAGTGGATTTAGTGTGTTATCAGCTGATGCTATTTTCTACATGGTAATGTTGCCTTTCCTAATGATTTCTCTAAAAATATAATATCATCTTTGTATGTGTTTGGATTTCTAGTGAGACCTGGGTTCCTTTGCCTGAGCTATGGCTCAATTATTGTCACAGTAGATAGGAATCAATGACTAAATGAAAGGAACCACTCCTAGTTTTGTCACGAACTTTTGAATATAAACACTATCTTTTGCGGCATCCGATGTGGCAATATACTCAACTTCTGTTATGGAATCTACAGTAGTTGACTGCTTGGAACTTTTTCAACATACTGCTCCTCCATTACATATAAACACAAACTTAGAGATAGATTTTCTATCATCAACATCTTACTAGAAGTCAGAATCTATAAATCCGTCTATCCTCAAATCACCTCCTCCATATATCAAAATTGAATCCTTAGTCCTTCTTAAGTACTTAAGGATAGCTTTGACTGCAGTCCAGTGATCTAATCTTGGATTGGATTGATATCTGCTGGTCAAACTAATAGCATATGCGATATATGGCCTAATACACAACATGGCATACAATAGGCTTCCAACTGCCGAATCATATGGAACCTTAGCATATGTTCCCTTTCTTCAAGTGTCTTAGGAGACATACCTTTAGAAAGGTGGATACCTCATAGGCAACAATCCCTTTTGGAATTAAGCATGTTGAACCATTTCAACATCCTTTTCAAGTACTGACTTTGAGAAAGCCAATCATTCTTTTTGATCTATCTTTATAGATACGAATACCAAGAATGTAGGTGGCTTCTCCTAAGTCTTTCATGGAGATAGTTTATGATAACCAGACTTTTATAGTTGTGAGCATGCCAATGTCATTACCAATTAATAAAATATCATCCATATATAGTACAAGAAAAGTAAGTGTGCTCCCACTAACCTTTTTATACACACAAGGCTCATCTTCATTCTTGATGAAATCAAATGATTTGATCGCTTCGTCAAAAATGATTCCAGCTCCTCAAAGCTTGCTTAAGACCATAAATGGGCTTCTTAAGCTTGCACACTTTGGAACCTTTTATAGATTCAAAACCTTTAAGTTGTACCATGAAAATGTCTTCCTCAATGTATCCATTAAGGAAAGCAGTCTTGACATGCATTTGCTAAACCTTATAATCATAGTTTGTGGCTATTGCTAATAATATCCTTACGGATGTAAGCATAGCTACAGGTGAGAAGGTTTCCCTGTCGTCAACCCCTTGCCTTTGGCAAAACCCTTTCGCTATAAGCCCAGCTTTAAACGTCTCCACGCTTCCGTTTGCACCAATCTTTCACTTAAAGACCTATTTGTTCCCTATAGGTACAATATCTTTGGGTGGATCAACAAGTTCCTAGACTTGGTTTTATACATGGATGTGAGGTCTCACCCGAGCACCAGCTCGATTCGCTAAAGGGAATCGGGATACTCATTTGGGTTTAGACTCATGATGAAATCTTCGGGTTTGGATTGGTTGATTTTGAAAATGATTTTAGGAGTTGCCACCCTAATTTATTTTTAAATGGAAAAATTAAGAAAAACCCAATTTGACTCCAATTTATTAATTTTTTACTTTAATTTGCCCATAGATAAAATCACTAGTCTTGAATTAGTTTGAGCTTGGGGACTAGATTTTTAATTTTAAATAATCAAAATTTGGCTCTTAAGTTTAATTTGATTTTGAAAAATTGATTTCATGAATGACAAATATTATAAGATGATAATTATAAATAAGATGTATGAATATGACATGAGTGCAAGGAGAAAATTAAAATAAAATATCCACAAATTAAAAAGAGAAAAAGAGATTGATAGAGATTTAGATTTGAGGTTTGGACTTAGATTTCAAACGTGCTTATGTACTTTATTGAATGAGGATCAAAATCCACATAGTTCATTCCATGATTAAGTGGAGGGGTTTAAAAGTCGATTAGATTGATTTTGGTTTGAGTGTTTTGAGAGTGAGGAAAAAAGCTGATACATTTGCTTTTGGTAGGCGGAAGGTTTTACTGGACTGAAATTCTGTTTTATCACTGGGTGATTAGATGGATTGAAAGATTAATTAATTAATTAAAATGATTAATTAACTAATTAATATGATGAAATAGATGGATTGATGGATTAATTAATTAAAATGATTAATTAATTAATTAATTGAGTGATTAATTAAAAAAGAGTTTTAGTTAATTAAAAAATTAATTAACTTGGTTAGGGTGAGGTGATTAATTAATTAAAAAGATTAATTAATTAATTAGAGAGTGATTGGAGGGAGAAGAAGAGAGGAATTTGAGGATAGAAATCTACTCAAATTCAAGAGGTGTAAAGAAATGAGAAGTGAAAGGGGGTATTTATAGGAAGAGTGGGTGAGGATAGTTTAGGTAATGAAAATGTGAAAAGACCATGAGGGGTAGGGTTAGAAATGGCTGAAAATTGGACTGAAAGGGGTAAAATGGTCATTTTCTGCGTAGGTGGGGCCCACTGGCATTAAGAGGTTGTAGAACCCTATACGGCGTTGCACCAGGCCTGTGCAACACTGCATCAGGTTCTTACGCCTCACAGCTCTGATGCGGCGCTGCACACCGACCGTGCAGCATGCCACATGGCGCTGGCACATTTTTTGAGGTTTCTCTCTCTCTCTCTCTCTTTTTTTATTTTAGAGATTGGTTGTTGGTATGGAGTTTGAAAATTTTGGATGTCTAATAGTAGTGTAATTGAAGGCTAAAAAAATTTTCTTTCGGGGGCGCTGTCTCTGAACCCTACCTGCTAACTAGTTAGCAGGACTATTATAACGGGTTTGCATAGCATGTTAAACTCAGCAAATGCTAAGACTGCATTTGGATGATGAGGGTGCAAAATTAAGGGTTCACAATGGAATTCATTTCATATTTCATAACATCTAGCCATTTTGAGGAATCTATATCTGATATAGCTTCCTCATAAGTAGTAGGATCATCACTATGATCAACTTCTTCATGAATGAATAACCCTTGTACATTCCCATAAAGAAATTTGTATGTCTCTGGAGGACAAGATAATCTACAAGATCTCCAAGGTACTTATGTGGATATATTATCAACTAGAATTAAAGCATCATGAGATTGATCAATTCCCATTTGATCAATTTGTTGGATCCTTTCAGATGACTCTTCATCTAAAACTATTTTCCTTCCTTTGCCACCTTCTTAAAGAAACTGTTTCTTAAGAAAAATGACATCCCAGCTAACAACAATTGTTTGGTCCATAGGAAGATAAAAATAGTATCCTAAACTATCTTTATGATATCCAACAAACCTTCCTTTAATAGAACTTTCCTCCAATTTATCTTTCTTCAGCCTTTTAATGTGAGCTATACACCCCAAAATCTTAACATGTTTAAGATTTGGTTTTTTTACTATATCATATCTCATATAGAGTAGTAGAGGCAGATTTGGATGGAACTCTATTAAGGATGTAGCAAGCTGTCTGTAGTGCGAATCCCTATAAGGAGATAGGCAGATCGGTATAGCTCATCATTGAACGTACCATATCTAATAGGGTAGGATTTCTCATTTCAGACACACCATTTAATTGTGGCATTCTATGAGGAGTCAATTGTGATATTATGCTATTTTCCTTCAAGAAGTCTTTAAAGTAAGTACTTAAGTATTCACCTCCTTGATCTGATTGAAGGATTTTAATGCTTTTTCCCATTTGCTTTTCAACCTCATTCTTGAATTCTTTAAACTTTTCAAATGATTCATGTTTATATTTCATCAGAAAAATGTAGCCTAACCTCAAAAGGTCATCCATAAATGTGATGAAATATAAATATCCTCCTCTAGCCATTTCTCCAAATGGACCACATACATCACTATGTATAAGTTCCAAAATTTCTTTGGCTTTTTCACTTTGTCATACAAAGGATGACCTATTCATCTTGCCTTGGATACAAGTTCACAAGTTTGAGTAAGTTCATCACCCATTAGGTCTAAGATCCCTATTTTCTCTAACTTTAAAATCCTAGCTTTGGCTATATGACCTAGTCTAAGATGCCAAATTAATTTTGAATTAGAGTTAGTTTTATCATGGCATTAATATTATTTATGCTTGGAGTTATTTTGTCATTACCATTATCCAAATAATATAGACCATCAAGTATATAACTCATGCCAACAATTCTATTACCATAATAGATTTCACAAATATATTTCTTAAACAAGAGTTTATAACCCATACTAGTCATACTAGTTACAAAAATAATGTTCTTAAAAGCATTAGGTACATAGTCTTTTAATAACAAAACATGACCAACAAGATCAATAGAAGTAGATCCAATAGCCTTTACTGTAACACTTGCTCTATTCCTAGCTTTAGGATCACCTCTCCTTTTCCAAGCCTCTATTGATTGTCATCACCTGTATAGAAACACAAATGTGAGAACTTGCACCATTATCAAGTATCTAAGTAAATGATGAACTATTAGACATACTAGAGATGGAACAATTGAAAGACATACCTTCACAAGGCTTATCCTTCTTATTGTTCTTCTTCTTGCCCTTTAAGGATTCCAAATACTTTGGGCAATTTCTCCTCCAATGTCCAACCTTATCACAATGGAAACACTTTCCTTTGTCTTCAGAAGCTGCCTTTGTGGATTTTTCCTTGCTTACACCATCACTTGGCTTGAGTTGGAAGTCTTCTTTTTGCCTTTATTTTTTTTTAAGTCTTACTGGAAGAAGATGCAACAAGAGTTACTTCCTGACTCTTGCCCTTCATATTATTTTAGGTTGTCACAAGTGTGCTTTGCAATTCTGCCAGATTGCACTCAATCTTGTTCATGTGAAAATTCACAATGAAATAGGAAAATGAATCCGATGGAGATTGAAGGATTGAATCCGTTTGAAGGATAAAGTCCATAGAGAAGTCTAAATTCTCCAATTGCTTAATTAGCTAGATCATTTTATGAACATGCAGCCTAACCTTTTCTCCTTTACGCAATTTGGTTTGGAACAACTACTTAGATATCTCATACCTAGCAGTCTTACTCTCTTCACCATAAACTTTTGTAGGTGAGTGATAATGCCTGTAACCTCAAGCATGTTTTCATGTTGCTTATGCAACTCTAGACTCATTAATCCTAATATAATGCACCATCTTTTTACATGATCCTTTTTCCATTTCTCTAAAGTGGCATGTATCTTAGGAAAGGCCCCTTTAGGTAAGGGTCTAGGAACCTTCGAATCAAGGACATACAAACATTTTTCGTAAGCAAGGGCTAATTCAAGGTTTCTTAACCAATCCACAAAGTTTGATCCCATTAGTTTATTATCACTTAGTATGCTCATAATAAGGTAGGATGTGCTCATTTTATCATGTTTACTGCAGTGAAGCCTTAATTTTACACCCTCTGGTATGCATTGGAATCTTAAAAGCACCTAGGCTTAGTAAATAGACCTCTGAAAGTTGAAATTACCAAAAATCACTAAAATAGGGAAATCATAAAATGGAGCCCTTGGAAAAGAAAACTATCCCTTTGATCTTCAAATCACTTTCAAATTATCTAGGACTAAATAACGAACACAATGCAATTAGAGTCGTGAAAAACGAATGAGAAACGAGCAAAAATGGGTGAAACAGAATGAAAATGGGCGAAACGGAATGAAAATGGGCCAGTTGCTGCTAAGCTCTTTGCTACTACCGCAGAGCCTCTGTGGTTTCACAAAGAGCTATGCAGCACTGTTGCAAAGACCTCTGCGGCACCTTAGAGCCTTGTGCAGCAACTCCTGCGAATTTCACTGTTTTGCGGGGTCCCACATCGGAACTTCAGTATTTTCCTCCTTCAACCTTCTCCCTATATATAGAGGACTCTCTACACTCCAAGACATCAATTTTGGGAGCTTGAAATCCTTTGCATCAAGCAAACCATGCTAGTTCTAAAGCTTTTCTTTTCTTTCGCTTTGCATTTGCTCTTTGCTTCACAAAGCGAGTTAGGGGGTTTTTCCTTTATTCTTACCCGACAGGTTAGAGGCTTTCCATCCGCCTATTCGAGGCAAGTTATTGCATAAGGCTCATATATGCCATCTGAGGCTAACTGCCACCTACTATCAGAGGCAAGCCGTCGCCTGCCATCCAAGGTTAGCCGCTACTCACCATCTAAGGCAAGCCGTTGCGCCGTTGCCTTCCATTTGAGGTAAGTTTCTTTCCTTTTTCTTTATTTTATTTATTGTTTCACTCCTTGGGATTTATGTTCTAAGGTGTCTTGCCTAATTCTTAATTCGCTAAGATAGTTAATTAGAACCCGACTTGATTAACTCCACTTAGTAATCAATTGGTTAAATCAATCAACTCAACGCTTTTTTAATCAATCAATCAAAACATGAAAAATGGCTAGGCTAAACTAACTTCTTCACAAGAAGGGAGAACTGCATGGGTTCTGATTCCCATTCAACGGGATATGCAAGCATACTTAGTTTAAGTATCAAATCTAATTAAAACTAACAAACTCTCTCTCCTATCACCTTCTTTATTTTATTTTATTTTTTCTTTGTTATTAGGCTTAGTTTGGGGAATGTGTGACTTTGCTAAAACCCATAAGAGCTAGAAGAGGTATTCGCTAAGCTTGGGATTTTTATTGTAATGTTAACTTTCTTTTGAACTTTAACTTTCTTTTAAACTTTACTTTATTGTTGAATGGATGAGTTGAACGATTATACATATTATAAATTGTTCATGCATCTTAAATTGTTTATGAAATATATTTTAAGTCACTCTCATATTAATTGGCTAAACTTATTTTGTTAAAGTAAACCGAAAATCTAGGCCCCAAATCCTCTTTGGTTTCGAGGCTAGTAATCTTTTCTTTTGGATAATAATTGGAGTCTTATGGATTTTTTTCCTTATATTTTTCTAAATAAAAATAAATTAAGATGGTGACTCTAAGAAACAATTTTTAAATCTATCAAGGATAAACTCGAGGGCTTCCCCATGAGTTCTTTCCCAAATGAGCATTTCGATTTCTTTAGCGGATCGAACTGGTGCTCGGGAGTGAGGCCTCACAGCTATAGAAAATAATAAGATTAGTTAGTCTATATGAAATGTTACCACCATGTTGATTTGGTCTTTAATCAAAATGGTATTCCTACTAACTTAGCAAGTCCTACACTTCCAAGTAAGAAACGGAAATCCCATTGGGGTGGATTTCTAGTGGGTAATTGAATTCTCATAAAAACTATCAAATTCCCTCAAATACACATTGTCATTGTTAGGATTTTAATATTTCAGAAGTGAGCGACTCTTGTTAATCACAACTTTTTGTAAGGCTCAATCATATGGGCTCCTAATGCTTCAGATACCCTTTGTCATTATTGGTCTTTCACATTAGTCAAGTCAACACCAATGGACCAATAAATATAGCGATTTATAAATATAGAGATTTGAACATTGTGTGAATCAGGTACACATTACTGTTATTGATACAAAATGTATCATATACTTGCAACATCACATGCTATATAATGACTTCAAGGAAACGATTCCCATGAATCATTACTCTAGTGGAGAGCCATGACTTAATTTTTAATTTGAAAGATTTTCTTGGGCTTTAATTATTAGGTCTTACTTTGCATATTATCCATTTAACATACATCTCATGCATCATATATATCACATATATATCATAACATAGGTATGATCATGGACTAATGGGGCCAATTACTAGCCACAAGGAATGGGAAAGGGGTTTAGGTTTATCAAATTACAAACATTCAAAAGAATACAACTAATGAGTCTTCATGCTCCTACTAGGCATTTTCATGGGTTGGGCCTCCTCTTGATTTTGCATCTCCACATCTTTTATGTGTACATTATTATTCTTAGCATACCAAAGCGAGATTAAAAATAAAGAGAGTTCAAATGCTCAATGAATTGAATATACAACCTGAACTAATAATTAATGATTAATTACAATCCTTTCATATAATAAAAAAAATATTACATGCCCATCATAAGAAACATACATCATAGTTCTAGTCCATGATCATCCATTCATTCCTCTCAAACACATACCATAAGTATAACAATTAGATTTATTCATGTGTTGTCATAACAATTAGATTTATTCATGTGTTGTCCTTTTACCTTTTAGAACATTTCCTAAATTTTGAAACATTTTCAAAAAAAAAATTATGATTATCATATATTTAGTGTTTCTATAGCTTAAAATCATATTTTAAGTCATTGCTTAAAATTATATTGTAAGTCATAGAAATTTATTTGATTGAAAAATAAATCCAAAACAATTTTGAAAAATTAAAAGTTGGGTAAAAACACAATGAACATCGCAACCCCTTTCACGATCGCGAAATTGAAATAACGGTCGAGAAATAGATTTTGTGGTCGTGAAATTGAAATCACAATCACGAAATCATGACAGACAGAATAACACTTGTTCTGATGCACCCATTTGCGATCACAAAATCAAAATTGCAGTAGCAATTTATGTGTTCGTGAGCACAACATTTGTGCACCAACTCTTTCTCAGTCAAATCAAAAGCTCTAAAACAACACATGCAATGGTTTTGCACTGAAATTAGATGGCTCTAATACCAATTGAAGGGATTAATGGCACCAAAAGCAGAAGCATAGTGGGTGGGGCAAATTTTCAAACATTTCAAACTTTTGGTCCACCAATTATGGTAGGTCCATTAACCATTCAAATTGTTCACCAATTGTGTGCAAAATACTTATGATAAAGAAAGAAGAAGAAGAAGAAGAAGTATCATATACCTTTCTCCTTAGCTTTTTATTCTTTTAGCTCTCCAAATGTGAAGCCTCTAGCTTGCTCACACCAAGCTTCGCCAAATAAGGATTAATGGACTTGCTTTTACTATCACCAAGTCTTGTTTTTCTCAAAAAATAAGAAGAGAAGAAGAAGAAGATTAAGGATTGAAGAACACCTTCTTTAATCTCCCTCTCAAGCTCTCTTCTCACTCTTATGCATGTAATACTAGCCTTTTCTTTTGATAGTGGAAAAATCTATATATGTCCACTTACTTATGCATATTTTTCTCTTCTCTTGCATATATTATGTCCTCTCACAACTTCTAACATCAAGTGACAGTTATTGAGATAGTGGGGGACAAAGACGAGTTGATTGTCTTATTAATTCATCTTTGTCTCTCACTATATCATAGGAAAATACAAAAATGCCAAAAGAGTTAGTGGGTTATCTCTAACCCTAAACTCTCTCTTTCGCATCTTATATGGACTTGGTTTTTAATTGGTGCAACCCCTAAATCCATCATATGAATCAAGTTTATTACCAAGCTTATAGGCATCTATTACCACATCAAATGTGGTTTAGGCTCCCATCAACTGTCCAAACTCAATTAAATTTAGTCCAAAACTATTTCAATTTAGTCCTCACTATTTGTATCACATATAAATCATGACTTAATTGAAATAAGTCATTTATGAATTAAACTGCAAAATATGCTAGGGTCTTTGTAAATTTAAGTACAAGCTTAATTCAATTATCATTAATGAAATAATTAAACACTTTAATTAATTATTAATATAATTCTATATCTTCGATTGGCGAATGCTTTATGGTGTATGACTTACTAGCTTCATGTTCCAATTAGCAATGGGATAGAGAAAACTCATTTTCTCACCTAATGTGAAATCCTTATTTCACACTGTTAGAGGGTATGCCCTAAAGCAATGTATAAGCTATGTAAATGTAAAACATTATCCCTAAATGACAATAAAAAATATGTTTATAAATGAAATTATTCCATTGTATTAAATATATATTTGAAGTCCATAAGTATTTTTCAAAAAGACGATATATTCTCAAGTGTTGAGAATATGGATGACAGATTGCTCTTAAACAAATACTTTAAAATGTTTATGGTCATAAGATTAATGACTGAGCATCATTAATTCCAGAAGTCCATCACCTCTGTTTATAATCTATAATCAGTATGTGATACTTATGATTGTAGAGACAGTGAGTATCATACTGTTTGACAAATGTTGTCGATATAAACATGTGGATATTCATATGATGAATAATCGAATAGTGACGTTAGATG
Organism: Reutealis trisperma; assembly: GCA_947687605.1. Lineage (NCBI taxonomy): Eukaryota > Viridiplantae > Streptophyta > Magnoliopsida > Malpighiales > Euphorbiaceae > Reutealis > Reutealis trisperma. The sequence goes on along the minus strand of CANTUT010001666.1, from coordinate 138,379 downwards.
ATGATGACATGGAATTTTATTGCTGGTCAATAAATCATCATTTAGGTTATAATTGAATATATAGTCTTTTGACTTGAGGGATACTGTATCTCATTCATTGATAGTTGGAATTTAGTACTACTTACATACTTATGCTATTCATGTATTGGTATATGGTATGTGATAGTTTTAACTAGTTATGAATGGAGGTAAGTGATCGCCAAAAGAGAATTTATTAACTTGAATAAACAAGGAAGAAATCCTATGCGATATGATTATTCTTGATAATCAAATCCCTGGCCAAGGTAGTAAAGATTCACTAGAAATCGATTTTATCAAGAATTAGAATCGAGATATAAACATATGATCAAAGCATATTATGGTTTGACAAATCCATGACCCTAGCTAAGATTGGGATTTCGTAATGAAGGGACTTTAGTGTACGTTAATTATGATCAATGGTCCAAGAAATGAATAAGTGATTAAACACTTGTATTCATTCTAATTAGGTAGTCATGATATACTATTCTAGGCCTCACTCATCACTTATGGGACTAAGGGTGATATAGGGATTTCGCATTAGTAGAGAAAATTATTTTCTCAATCCCATTGCTAATTAGATATAAATCTAGAAAGTCACACACCCAAAAGTGTTCACCTTCCAAGGATAAAAGGTTTACGATAATAATTAATTAAAGTGTTTAATTAATTGATTAGTGGTAAAAGGATTGAACTTGTAATTAAATTTACACAGACCCTACTATGTCTTGAAGTTTAAATCCAAAATGATTTATTATTAATTAAAATCCAATTTATATATCATATAAATAAGAAGGATTTAATTAATTAAAACTATGGATGAGTTAAAAGAATTAATTTGAACTTTGGACTAAATCCTAAATGGCCCAAGCCCATTTGTGAAATGGAGAGAGCTAATTTAGGGGGTTAGAGATTTTCTCCAACCCTAAAGCCCATATGATGGATTTAGGGGTTAGAAAAAGGTAACAAAGGTCAAAATAGTCTTTTAACTACATAAGGCTTAATGGAAATTATCATAAACCATAAAGGGTAAATTGGTCTTTTCCATTTTAGCTTAAAGTAAAAAGCAAAATAAATATCTTATTTGTTTCCTAATTAACAAGATAGTGGTTGGCTATTTAAATGCAAATGATGTTGTTAATTTATGAATGCTTTTGCACATCTTTTCTAAGAGAAATCTTATAGAGTAAGTCTTGAGAGAGAAGAGAAAAGAAGAAGAGTTCTTCAATTTTCTTGTTCTTCATTTCTTGTTCTTTGTTCTTAGAGAAAGAACAAAGGTTTCTTTTGTTGAAAAGATACATTCATAGTAATTAGAAGAAATCAAATCACCAAGGATTTGTCTTAGAAGATCTTGTATTGAATTGGGCTACAAAGAGAGAGAATCAAGAACATCTAAACAAATCAAAGTGAGCCTTGGAGATGAAGCTTGGTGTGGACAATCTAGAGGCTCAACATTTGGGGAGCTTTTGGAGAGGAAAGAATAATTGGAGTTCATACACTTCAAGAGGTAACATGATTACCACTTAATCTTCTTTCTTTCTTATGTGTTTTACACATCAATTAGATAATTGGATGAATGTTTATTGGACCCATTTGAATGTAAGAGAAATTTTAAATTGTTTGAAATTTCACCTACCTTGTTGCTTCCGCTTAATTTGCGCCCAATATTCCTTCACATACTTAGTCCCATAAGTTGTGAGGGATGCTAGCATAATATATCACGACTACCTAATTAGAAATAAATGTCTGTGAACATATACACGAACATTACATGGACTTTTGATCATAATTATCATGTACTCAAATCTCTCCATTATGGATTCCCGATCTTGGCTAGGGTCATGAATTATTCAAACCCTATATGCTTTGATCATATGATCTCATCTCAATTTTGGTTCTCGATAAACTTGATTTATACTAGAAACACTTTTCCAGCGAATCTCATCCACCTTGGCTAAGGACTTGCATATTAAGAACAATTAGATTTCATAGGAATCCTTCCTTATTTACCCAAGTTAATGGATTCTTTCTTGATATCACTTACCTCCACATATCACTAGTTAAGACCATAACATGCCAGATACCTTTGTGTGAATAGTATCGGTATGTAAGCAGAAATAAATCCTAACCACCAATAAGCTAGGTAAGGTATCACCTCTAGTCAAAAGACCATATGCACAATTATGACCTAGATGATGAAATGTTGACTAGTGGTAAAACCCTATGTATTCATTATTTGATGTCACTGTTTAACTCACTCATCTCTATGAGAGTTCACATATTGTTACAATATCATATGTCTGTAGCATGAGACTCACTACTTCTATTATTATAAGTATCACATATTTATCATGAATGACAACAGAGGTGATGGTCTTCCAGATTAAAGGTTTTTAGTCAATAATTTTATGACCATGAACAAATTTAAAATATCTATACAAGAGTGATATATCTCTCATATTCTCAACTCTACAAGAATAAATCATCTCATCAAATACTTAAGTAACATATATTCATTATAAAAGAACAAATTCATTTAAAAAATATATATATTTTATTGTCAATTGAGGATTGTATTTACATTACATAATATTTACATCACTATCAATGTCATAGTTAAAGTAAAACATTAATAGTTTTATTTATCACAAAAATCCAAGGAGAAAAAATGGTGTTCTGCTCATATGTTTCCTAAAAGAATTAGCAATCTTAAATAGAGAATTTTCAAATGATATTTAATGTTTTAGCTAGCTTAGGTCTATACTTAGAGCATCCCCAATGGGCTCTTTATATAATTCAAACTTTTTATTATAAAGAGTTGTTTTATAAAATATGAATCTAACAGACTCTTTATTCTTTAAATATAAAGTAAAGAGTTGGTTTATGGAGAGCCAAATTTTACTCTCTATTTCAATTTTAATTAATGCACTCCAAGTTCCTATACATGTTATTAATTGATTTTTTAATAAAAAGAGGGAAAAATGGTATAAAGAAGAGGGAAAAAAAATTAAAACTATTAATATTTATGGGAAAAAGTAAAATGAAGAAAAAAATATGAAGAGCCCATTGGATTTAAAAAAAAATTCACTTTTTCTATTTAAATATGCTATTTATCATATAAATATTATTCTTTAAAATAAATAGTTTCATTGGGGATACTCTTAACTGAATTCTAAAGAAAATAAATATAAAACTCTCACAGAACTAGATTGAAAAATGTCCCTTAGCGCAAAATCAATTACAAAATTCCAAGTTACAAAATGATTCACACTTGAATGGCATAAAGTTAACCAAATATGGAAATTAGAAAATAGCAAGCAAAGGGGACTTTTTTTCCATGGCAAAATCACTTGTGATTAAGCTTTGCTAAATCACATGGTTGGCTCTGTTAGTTAAGTACTGATTATACTTTTAGTTAGTTAAAGTTAAGGTGTGACCTTTACGATGATTTAAAGTTAGAATGTCAACTATTTCACTTTACAAACTAACGGAATCTTGATAGCATTTTAAACACGCTTGTGATATGTATTATGACTATAAGAAAGAAATACTAGATCTAAAAGAGTCATAAAACACCATTGCAATCGTCCAAGAGCTGTTGGAGGAACAGGGTTGGGAAACAGTCATAAGAAAACAAATAGCTTGTTAAAAGGAAATCTAAAAACTTACCCATCTAAGTGCTTTCGGAGATCAAGGCCCTTCAAATAAGAAACTTGTTGCAGAGCATCCTTCCAATTGTTAAGTACATCCTCTATGAAACGTTTCTGATGCTCAGCAAACGCATCTTTATAGCTTTCCTTAATCTCTTCAACATGAGATGGATCGACCTCGTGAAAGATAGGCCACGCATTATCTGATTTTTTTTTATATTTTAGGATGTGTACAGGCTCTTCTGGACACCAACTGGAAAAGGCATAATCTTTAGAGAATGACAAGACAAAATTTGGACTCTTGAATCCCCTTTAGAGATTCTGCTCCAATTTCCTTGGCGTCTTCTATCTTTTACTCATCAATAAAAGTGTTAAATCCACTACGACGCAAAGCAGCGTAGAGGTGGCCGGTGAAGCCTTTCCAGACGTCCGTTCCTCTGAAACTCAAAAACACATCGTAAGTCCACCATGAGCCAGAATTCGAGGAGGACGCCATGGAAGAGAGATTGAGATTGGCGTTCTTTGGCGTCTATTTCACATCTATCCTCTCGTGTAAATAGAATAACTGAGAATTTGCATGTCTTGACTCTTGAGTTTCTCCAAGTCAATATTCTCTATATATTATAATAGGAAAAGTTGGTGTTTACACTCACTGCCACTGCAGCGAGGCCCAAGCAATTTCGTTCTAGAAGAAATATAATGTTAATGGATACGAGACGGCATCTAGAAAGTTTATTAAGAAAAAAAAAGAAAAAAAGAAAAAAGAAAGTCTACGCGTAAGGTTTGAAAAATTGACCAGTTCTTCAGTCCAATTCGTTAGTTGTAGCGCACGGGAATTGTATATTGTTTATTTATAAATATATTTGTGTTGACCAGAATCAGAATCAGAAAACGAATTAGCTAGTGATCGCTGAATTTGGGGGAAGTATGGGAGGCCTCTGCTCGAAGAATTTTGATCCTAGTAACAGTGGAAATGTTGATTATTATAAAACCAAGAAGAAGGAACTGCAAGATTACCAGTCCAATTCGCTTCCGCCGGTTGAGGTGCAGCCTGAGCAGCAGTCTAAACAATCAGAGGAACAATTTTTATTGGATGATTTTTATGATGGAATTCCTCGCTATCCATCCCTCAAATCATCATCCTTACGCTCTAGGCAGTCTGCGGTTGCCAAGGTCAAATTTTCTTTTTTATTAAGAGTGATCACAGTTATAGACTGAAACTTTTTTTTTTTTTTTGATTTTTTAATCCTATAAACTTAATTTGAAGTATTAGTTAAAGTATCAAGAGATGAGAGTCAATTAGATAATCCGCATGATTAAGTAGCAGTGTTATTTACAATCTTAGAAGGGGACAATGCTTGTATCGTTTGTAAGTGCTAATAATAATTTTTGGGCTTGAAGAAATATCCACAGCATAACCTGTACCTATGCTGATACTACTACATTGGTGTGTAAATTTAATGGTACCAATATCATCAACAACTGTTAATGGAGTGCTATGATCTGCAGGTCTCCGAGGTGAGTTCACGTTTGGGCAGAGTTGGTACTGTTGGACTAGGGAAAGCAGTGGATGTCTTGGACACACTTGGGAGTAGCATGACAAATTTAAACCCCAACAGCGGATTTGCTTCTGGTGTTGCAACTAAAGGCAATGAACTTGCAATATTGGCTTTTGAAGTGGCAAACACAATTGTTAAGGGTTCCAGCCTTATGCATTCTCTTTCAAAAAGAAATATAAGACATTTAAAAGAAGAAGTGCTTCCTTCGGAAGGAGTGCAAAATCTAATATCAAAAGATATGGATGAACTCTTGAAGATTGTTGCAGCTGATAAGAGGTGAATATTCTGTAAAATGGCTGTGATGGGCATTCTTTGAATTAAAATTTTTTATATTGTTTCCCCCAAAATTGGTATCTCAAAGAATTTATTAACTTGTGTTTATAGGGAGGAGCTGAAAATTTTTTCAGGAGAAGTTGTTCGTTTTGGGAATCGATGTAAAGATCCTCAATGGCACAGCTTGGACCGTTATTTTGAGAAGTAATATGAATAGCACTTTATCCCGGTCTGACCATTGGATTCATGGTACTTGTTTATCATATTTTCTGATTGAATTCTTCTTTTGATTTCCAGAATTAGAAGAGATCTTACTCCTCGAAGGCAATTGAAGGAAGAGGCAGAATCTGTGATAGAGCTTCTGATGGCTTCAGTTCAATATACAGCTGTGAGTTACTTTCTTGACTTAAGCATTGGAGAACTCTAAATGGCGGACAAATGGCCTCTTTGAGCTTAGTAATATATTTATACAAATAAATAACTATCAAAACTCTAGACTACCATGTATATTTCACAAATAAAGGTTAATCAGCACCATATGCACAGTTACGTCTGTGGCTAGGCTCATATTCTCTTTATCACCTTGTTGTCTGTGAAGTGGCATCTCATTTGCCATTCCCTCAATAATACACATTCAAAAATTTGAAGATGGCTAGATCAGGCTTACTAAAAAAGGATTGATGGATATATGGAATAAGTTTTCCTGTTTATAAAAAAAAAAAAAAATGCTCTTAGACTACTTTTTTTTTTTCTTCTTAATTAAGCACGTTGATATTCTTCTTTGGGTTTCTTTTAAGACTTATAAGTTTGTGGATTTGGAGAAGAATATATACTGAAGAAGAAAAATTAAGTATTTGTTGGTTTTGCAGGAACTATACCATCAATTGCAAGTGTTGGACAGAATTGAACAAGAGTATCAGCGTAAGCGCCAAGATGAGGATACCTCAGTTGCAGGTCAAAAAGGTAACTTATTCTTTTGAACTCATATACAAATTTTGAGCGCTACCTGCATCTATTCAACTTTCATGGAAGAGTGTTACAACATGATGAAGAACCTAGATAACTATGGCATCTGACATCATTTTGAGAAGTGACTAACTAGTTTGCTGCTGGAGATAAAATTTAATTGAACACTAAAAAAATATATATAAAATCTCCAATGAGGGCTATTGATTTCATTTGCTGCTAACAACTGACTGGGCCCATAGCACATATGAAACTCACATAAGGAAATGTAAATGTGTCTTCATCTTTGTTGAGAAATGGCAGGGCAGAAAGCCCAGAAAGCACAATGCATAGAGGAAATTAAGGTTCAGCAACTGAACCTTCAAAGGGCTGTCATTTCTCATTCATTTCTTTAATTTTTGTACAGTTCTAGCAAGAGGGATGTACAAAAAAGGAGATATCACCGCCATGTTTACTAAACGTTATCTCCATATCCAAGCCATACTTAGTTTACTAACATTCAAACCTGATCTTACCTCTCATCTAACCAAAAGTATTTTGGCAGACTCCTCTCACTAAGTATTATTCTAGCCATCTCTTCTGTAGTCATATTTTCCTCTCACCACTCCATTTTGTTGTGGTGTTCTTGGTGCTAGAAAGTTATGGATGATACCATGGTCATTACAAAAGGTCTCAAATGATTGGTTCTCAAATTCCCTCCCATGGTCACTTTTAATTAAGGTTATGATGCCCTTTATCATTTTGTATTTTCTTGCAAAAATGTAGAAAAGACTCATGTGCATAAATTTTAGGAGACATAAATAATACCTATGTAAATCTAGAGAAATCATTCACAGTGACAAATGCAAGTCTTTTAACTCCTAGACTTCTAGGTGTAATAGGTCCAAACAAATCTAGATGCAGTAGTTCTTGAGGACTGGATGTGGAAACTGCAGCATTAGGTTTAAAAGATGCTCTAGTTTGTTTATCTTTTTTGACATGCATCGCAGATATGATCTTTTTCAAATTTTATTTTAGGAAATCCAGAAACTAAATTTTTCCATCCATGACTTAGTCTCCTATGCCATAGTGAAGTATTTTCCTCTTCTGAAATTAGACCCTTCTCATCCATTTTGCATTTATTTAAGTCAACTATATATACATTGCTAATCCTATGTCTAATAAACAAGGTGTGACTATCATGCATGGATTGTACCTCACAATGAGTGGACTCAAAAATTATGCTTTTGTTTTTGTTGCACTGCTGACTTACACTGAGTAGATTGTACTTTAGGCCGTCTACTAGTGATACATCTTTAATTGGCGGATCTGATTTAATTTTACCTGTGCTTATGATTTTACCTTTACTCTTGCCCTGTACTTTACAAAGCCTACATCAGTATCTTTAAGACTTGAGAACTTGGAGTGGTTCCCAATCATTTGCCTAGAGCAACTGCAATCAATATACTAGTTGTCTGATTCTTGTGGTAGATTCAAGTATCCAACTGAGATGGGTCCTTTCGGTTTAGTAGAGGTATGTCTGACTCTAGTGTGCCTCTAAGCCTTTTTCACGTGAATGCAATTTTCAGAAGTATGTTCAAATTGATTACAGTGCAAACATTTAGTATTCTGATAGGGAAAATGTTCAAATATGCCCCTCATGTATACTCTGTGGAGCACATCAGCACCTTTCGTTTTCTAAGGCGCAATTAAAAACCTTACATTTTTAAAACCTTAAATCCCAACCCATTTTTTAAGCCCATCAATTTTGGTGTTTATCTGCCATCTATGGGTCCCAATTGCATAGGCTTTAAGTCCAACGTGGACTTAAAAAGCCTCTCTTCTCCTCTCAAACAGATGTTGCATATTACCTCTCCCTCTCTTCTTCTCCTGTTTCTTCTTCTGTTTCTTCTAAATTTCTCTCTTTTTCTTTTTATATCTCTCATTCTTCATATAAGAAAACAAAAGATAAAAGATATTTAATTGGAAACATGGAATTGCAATTATAACTTTAGGAAAAAAAAAAAAAAAGAGAAAACAATCATAATCAAAACTAAAAAAAAAAAAAAAAAATTAGTCGAAAATAATCATAATTCCACAAAAATAAAAATAAAAGTATCAGTAATGAATGATTGGTTGAAATCAAACAAAATATCTATGATGGTGAGCACAATATCAGTCAATACTACTAAATTTGATCAAAATAAAAGCATGCAAGTAAATTAAATTTAAAAAGAAAGAGAAAAAACAGAAATTAAGCTCTGCAGCTCACTAGGTTCACTTAATCCTAACTCCCACTTCAAAAGTCAAAAAAAAAAAAAAAAAAAAAAAAAAAAAAAAAAGGCATGCATCTGAATCAGGAATCAAGAATTGAAAATTGTAGAAAATAATTGGAAAGACAAGGAAAAAGTACCTTATAATAGAGAAAGAGCCGTTGAAAATGGGAATTACATAGATTCCATAACAAATACAAACCTACTTTTCTACTTGACAATGATCAACAACAAACTATTTTTTTTTTTAAATTAAATTAATACAAAGACAAGTCTAGAGAGGGAGAGAGAGAGAGAGAGAGAAAGTTTCATATAAGCCCAGATATCCTTCTTATGCTCTTCTACTTCTTTGTCGTTGGAAAACCAAACATTTGCAGAGACAGAGAGCTTAATTTCTCTCTCTACAAATTAATTATTTTTTTAGAGAAAATTATTGATTAAAGATTGAATGATAATAATAATAACGAAAGAACATTTGACATTTTTTAAAGAGGGAAATGATTGGAGGGAAGGGTAAGGACTGTAAAGAGTGGCAGTGCAGTACAAATATTGGAGAAAATAAACATTTTTGTACTAGAGAAAATAAACACTTTCTCTCTCTAGAAAATTGGGAGACAGAAAATTTAGTTGCATTTGAATTTTGTTTGGCGTCTGTTAATGGAGAAGAAGAAGGAGAGAGATAATATGCAACATCTGTTTAAGAGAAGAGAGAGGCTTTTTCAGTCCACGTTGGACTTAAAGCTTGTGCAATTGGGACCCACACAGCAAATAAACACCAAAATTAATGGCGTTAAAAAATGGGGCGGGATTTAAGGTTTTAAAAACATAAGGTGTGTAATTGCGTCTTCGAAAACAAGAGGTGCTGATGTGCTGCACAAGGGTATACACGAGGGGCATATTTGAACCTTTTCCCCATTTTGATATGAAGATAATCCAATTTCAAAAAGATGTCTAAGTATGATTATTTGCATTTTTAAAATATGCATAAGATGATTTAGCACTCAAATCTTTGAATTTTTTAATTTTATGATTATTGTTGCTTCCAAAGATTTGTGCATCTAGTAAAGCATCAAAAGCTTCTTTTCCTTTAGCGAATCTTTGTTTCATCCTTTTTCAATTCATCAAGACTCAATATTTCCCTTTGCTTTTCATTCTCATATTTCAAAATCTCATTAGTTTCAAAAAGCTGTTCATTATTTTTGACGGCATTTGACAAGTCTTGGCTCATACGCTCAATCCTTTCAGGCAAAAATTGATTTTTCATATTTTCAACATGCCATGCAAGAATTTTCTCAATGAGATCATTATGATGTGCATTCAATTCTGACTTTGATTCTATCTGGTCGTCTAGGTTAGCCATCATATATGGATTGGCTACATCTTTCTCATATGATCTTCCATCATCTCTTGAAGATGATTCTTCACTTCTGCTCTAGGTTACAATTGCAGCCTTGCCATTCTTCTTATTCTTTTTCTTGAGTAGTGGACAATTTGGCTTGATGTGTCCAAGCTTGTTGCATTCATAGCAGACTACATTAGACAACTCCTTCTTTGCAGACTCCATTTTAGGTGAGGTGGTTTTCTTGAATGGTCTTGTAGATTTTCTTCCATCTTTTGTTGAAGAATCTTTTCATTCTTTTTGCTAGAGCAGCCATTTTTTCATTATCATTGGTGCTAGAACTATAGTCACTTGAGTCTACTACAAGGGCAATCCCTTTCTTTTTCCTGTCTTCTGATTTTTAGATTCTCATCTATCATGCTTTTAGTGATCATCGTTTCATGGGTAAGGAGAGATCCAATCAGTTCATCATATGTGTAGATTTAAGTCTTTTGATTCTATTAGCACTTTAGATCCCAAGCTTTAGGCAGTGATATCAAAAGTTTTTTCAGTTGCTTCGCTTCAGTGATGTCTTTGCCGAGTGATTTTTTTTCACAATATTAGTGAACCTAGTATTCATCTCAGCTACAGTGTCATTTTGTCTCATCTATAACATTTTATATTTGCCCACAATGAGATTAATTTTAGACTGCTTAACCTGATTGGTTCCTTGATAGGTAACTTTAAGCTTGTTCCATATTTTTTTGGCCGAAGTGCAAGAGGATGATACTCTATTGTGCTCCACTGGATCAAAAGCTCAACGAAGTATATTTATGGTCTTAGCATTGGTGTAGGATAGATTTAGATAATCTATTCTACTTTGAATTTTTAAGAAATTAAAGGGTTAAAATTGAAAATCCAGAGTTGATTTTACAAGAATTCAGATCTGGATAGGAGATTAAGGAAGGGGAAAAGGAATAAAAAATTCTAACAATCACACTTAGAAGGTTTAGGAGTCACACCTAGGGTTGAATTGAGTCACACAATTTTAGCAATAATGCAAGACTTATTTTATTGAATCTGAAAGTTGAATAATAATGGTTATAGGCCTAAGTATTTATAGAGTTGAAACTAATCCTAATCACACTTGGATTAGGAATTCTAAACTAGGACTAGGACAAATATAAACTAACTAGGAAATACTAATCCTATTAGAACTCCTAAATCAGATTGAATAATAAAAAAAACTACTAAAATAAAAATTGAACAACGATTTCCAGCAATGCTGGAAATTACAAAACTGCCCTTAATACCTAAAGTAATAAACCAGCAGCTGCATCATATAAATATATCTATTATAACTCTAAAAAGGCTGAAATTACTTTATAATTTCTCCAATAAATCCCATATTAATTCTAACACATAATTTTATGCTTGAATCCTTGAATTTGAAGTTTCTTGTCTTCCTATTCTCCATCAAGCATGCTGTTGGACTAATCTCCAATCAGCATTTGTGTATTCTGATTCTTTTTTTAGGCATCTGAGCTTCCCAAACTGTTTTTTTGGGTACTTTAGGTCAATTGAGAATATTTCTTCATGCATCTATGTCAGTTGACTAGATGAAATTTCTCATTCTAACTTTCCAGAAAAAGTAACTCATCTTATTGAACAAAGGAGATCTAGTGACAGATTGTCCTTAGGGTATGAGAGGACCAGGCGCAACCATTGAATCTTTTCTCAATGATGTTAAGTCTTTGCATGTGAGACCTGCTCTGATACCAAATGAGAATTAGTTGTAGTTGAGGTGGATACGTCTATAAGTATTACAATTGCCAAGTGATTGATGTAGACATTTCATCTATCACTAGTCTTAAACTGATTTTGATACCGAATATATTAGAAGGCTAAAAATTATATTTTGGCAAGACTAATAGTATTGCAAGTGACAAGAAGTAGTTTTAAGTTCAGAAACTTGCTGAATTCATTTTATATCACTAAAGGTGTGTTTAGGATTGCTGTTTGGTGTTAAAAAAGCACTTTTAGAATTTTTTTGATTTTATTGATTGATTTTTATTTTTTTTTTATAAACTGCTTTTTCAAACCTGCTTCTGGAAAAAGTATCAATTTATTCGCTTCTGCTTAAAAGCAGTTTTAAAAAAAATATAAAAATTTTTGTTGAAGAGTGCTTTTGCCAAACGCAATGCCAAACGGGCTGTAAATATGATTAAAGTGAGTTGCTTTTTTCAAGTTCTCATTTTACAAACTCACTCTTTAAAATGGAACAAATAGCATAGTCAACTAATTTGAAAATAAACAATGCAAAGAAAAGTAGATGGGTAGAAGAAATAGAGAAGAAGAAATGACACAACGATTTATCCTTTTCTGGCCCTCTTGCATACATCTAGTTTTCAAAGCAAATCACTTTGAGATTTCTCTCCACTATAACAACTCTAGTAGCGGGATGAAGTCAAGCCTTTAAAGTAGCTCCTAACCACCTAAAAAACTATCCAAGAAAGTTATCCTCACTTTTTTCTCCACAAGCTTCAAGATGCTTGGAAACTCTACCCACAAATTTATTTAGGTGTTTGCTATCTCTCACTAGTTTATAGGTGCAACGTGAAACCTTTACAAGAAATACAAGAAGTGTTTGTTTCTCCTCACTCTCAAATAATCTATATAACTTAGATGGAAACTGCCCAAAATGAATTTTCCGCAAAATCAGATTGCCAGTATTTTGATAAAGATGTTTAAGCACTGGGATGAAGGTTTAGAAATCTTTTGAAAAATATTTTTCACTTAAGCTCACTAAAAAACGCTCAATTTCATCATCTTAAAACTGGTCTAAGGTTGCTTTTTTATTGGCAAAATTAATTTAGCCATTGGAGGGAAAAAGAGAGGAAAATGATTTCAATTCAAATTCAACCAGTTGTTTGTTGTACAAGGTAATCAGACAACGGTTATTTTAGGTTCAGGGTTGGTCAGTTTTCTGTTTTGTCTGTTTTTAAGGTCAACTAGAAAAAATGCAGGTTTATTAAATGAGTTAGACAGCTGTCTATCTAGACCACTTACTTTTCAGCACACATGAAATCGACATCTCGCCAGTTTCTTTCGTTTTGTTTCTTTGAAAAGAAATCAGTTCTTTTTATCATTTTACACCGTTTCTTAGGTAAACTAACTTCAGCTAAATTACTTTTCTGTTGAGACACAAAGGGTATAAGGCTCAGTTAAAAAGGACTTAGTCATCTAATTTGCAATATGATATCAGAAAACATTTTGGTCATCTAATCTTAAGTTTGATATCAGAAAGTTTAAGGATTTGTTTTACATTTTAAAATGTTAATGTTTGTTCTGAAAATTTGATTTTAGAAAATTAATCAATTGGACAAAGTATTATCTAGACTATTTAATGTTGAAAACTAAGGACTTAATTAATTCAATTTATTCACTTAAGCTCTATATCTTTTCTTGTAATTCCTTAGCTTTTTGTAGTCTTCTGATTTATCTTGATGGACTTCAACACCCTATTCTCACTACTTGAAGCCTTGGTCCACTAATCTGGATATCTCAACACACCAGTTCAAGTTAACTGATTCTTTTAACCTGCAAGATAAGATTAACACAACATAAACAAGCATACAACCAAATAGTCTTCTATTAATTGTTATCATCAAAATCAAGGACTTAGCCTATGGGGCTTACAAATACAAAACAACTAAAGAGTATCTAACAATAATCTCAGCACTCCAACAATCTGATTCAATGACTGAAACAAGATGCTATCTGCTAATTCTGGACATTAACTACTAGGTTACAGGCAACTTATATTCTGACTTCTGCTCTTGTAATGGTAAATATGCTACCTATTTAATATCTGTTTTTGCTTATGAATTTATATAATGGGTCATGTAGTACCTTTTTCAACTGCATTGGACCTCTTATAGAACTTCAGAAGAACTTGGTAAAGAGCAGATTCATTTTGTACTATATTCAACTGTGAGTGTATGCTGGTCTGGCGAATACAGGTGATAGCATTGCAACATTGAGAGCAGAGCTCAAAAGCCAGAAAAAGCAAGTTCGGAACTTAAAGAAAAAGTCATTTTGGTCCAGAAGCTTGGAAGAGGTAGCTGCAAAGTGCTGCTGTATATTGTTTATTTTCCGATTTTCAATTTTCCACCTCTTCTTTTTGATCTCTGAAAACATATATCTTGCTTTCTATGTTTGTTCATCTTCATTATTGCATGTCTCTTTTATGATGCTACATTTCGCTGCCTTTCTTACTTAAGAATATACTATAGATTACATAGGAAGTTGGTTCTAACGAAATAGGAAATTGTCATTGATAAAGTTGGGAATTCTGGGTAAGCTAACTGTTTATTTGGATTATAGGTGATGGAGAAGCTTGTAGATATTGTTCACTTTTTACTTGTGGAGATTCACAACATCTTTGGGAGTGCTGGTATGTATTTGTTTAAGGTCTTAAAAAACCTATTACATTCATTCTTGTGATAAGATACTGTGAACTGGGGAAAATAAAGAGAGGATAAAAAAAGAAAAGGGATAAAGGAAACAACCTTGGAGGGGGTAAAAGGCTTCATGAAGCTAGGGTGTTGTTGCCTGCTTTCAATCACATTTAGTCTAGGTGGTAAATGGGTGAGATGGGGTTGGCAAACTTGTTGCAGTTTTCTAATCAATACATAGAAGTACTACTGGTAGGGACAACTTTTGAAAGGACAAAAAATTACAATTAAACATTACATTATATTATGACAAAAGGTGAGGTTTTAATGTCCTATTTCACTATTGACCTATAATTCTTTAAATCTATATGAACCGTGATTATAGTTCTATTAGTATGTTCATTGACCTATAATTCTTTGCAGTTTGATGTTCATTGACTATAATAGTTCTATTACTGTCTATTTATATCCTGCAGATGCTGATGCACCAATCAAAGTGCCTGTGAACAATCACCAGAGACTGGGACCTGCTGGCCTTTCTTTGCATTATGCAAATGTAGTTATGCAAATTGATACTCTTGTGAGTGTGCCATCTCTATTAACTGGTATTGTATCTCATTCTGCATTTTGCCTATTCCATTATTTTGCTTAGATTTAAGTAATTCCGCATTATATTACATGGTGGTTGTTATGATACATATGGTAACATTTACAAATAGGGGATTTATAAGTTCCCTTAGTGTAAATTGAAGAGGAAGCTCCAAAGATGGTCTATACATAGAAATATCTTAAACCGATAAAAATCTCCAAATTCTCTACACACACTCAACTCTTTACTTTCCTCAAGAACTAACTTGGTCACTTATTGACAGCAGAAAAGTTTAGGCAATTAGTTCTCAACAATTAGGCTAGAATAGAGTAGTGATTGTGATTGGAACAAGAAAATAATTAGGGTTTGAAGAAAACCTCTGATTTAAAATTCTGAATTGAAATAATAATAATACTACATCCTGTTGTCTAATAGCAGCCTTACTTATGCTGATTAGGATAAATCCTAATCCTAGACTGAAAAAGAAGTAATCCTAACCAAAATAAAAGACTTATTAAGAATGCTAAATAAAGATGGAAAAGAAACCTAAAACAAACTGAAGTAATAAAACCAAACAAATAAGGAAAACTAATCCAAAACCAAACTGAACTAGGAAAAACTTAAAATTCTGTTTTCTGTTTTGGGTGCTTCTGCAGCAGCCTGAGACTTCTTATCAATCCATTATTACATGCTAAGACTATTAAGTTTGTGAGAGAAAGAAAAGAAGTAAAAATGGGTGAATGTCAAGCAAAAACAAATATGCTTTTTTTTTTTTTGGGCAACTGTTGAACAGTATGAATAATTTTGGGAGTTTGCAACATTCAGAACATGCATATAAGCGCATCACATGTAGCAATGTGTTATTGTTAGTAGTTGAATGAGATTCCATTAGTTCAGAATATAATGAAATATTTCCAAGAAGTTGGAACAATTTGATGCCATAGAAATAAAACTTATCTTTGAAATTTTGCCATAATAATATAAATTCTGTTGTATTATTTCTTGGCAGAATATTCATGTATGTAATATTTATGGTTGAGAATTGTTGGAAAATATAATCCCACATGGAAAAAGTATAAAAATATAAAGTGGAATATATGTGGAGTAGATTGGGCTTGTGGTTTTGTGCAATATGAGGTTCCAACCCCACTTATATGGCCATTGATATCATTTGGCCCAACACTCTTAAAGCCCAGGGATTTTCTATATGGTATTAGAGCTGAAAATAGCTCAATGGCCGAATGATCCTGGAATCGTATTTGAAACCTGGAGTTTGGGTTAGCCAGAGGAGTCTAGATCCGTTTGTTGACCTAGGGCCTCTAAGAATAGGTCTAGGTATGTTTGTGATGGGTTTCCAAGAGTAGACCTATCTTTGACAAATGATAAATGGTTTAGGCCGAGTTACAATTGAGAGGAAGTGTTGAAAAATGTAATTCCACGTGGGAAAAGTATAAAAGTATAAAGTGGAATATATGTGGAGTAGATTAGGCCTTAGCACAAGCCAATTGGTTTTGTGCAATATGAGGTTCCAACCCTATTTATATGGCCATTGATATCATTTGGCTCAACACTCTTAAAGCCCATGGATTTTCTATAAGAATGTTTGTGTGCGTCACTGCTTTAATGTTGTCTTGTAGCTTAATATTGGATTACAGGTTAATAGCAATTGGTGTTAGTTAGTGAGGAAAGTGTAGGGGTTTTGAGTTTTAGCATGGGTTGCAGAGTTGGTGCACTATGTCTTACTTGGATTCTCATATGCGTCCTTGTAAGGTTATGACATGGTGGCATTTCTATGGAAAGAAAGTTAAGAAATGGTTAGTAGTAGGGGATTCATATGGTTGAGAATGTCTATACATGACCCTGCTTTAAGATTGTCCTAATTTGGAGCTAAATGTTGAGAAATAAAAGAGTAGAGAACACTCAAAAACATAGCACAAATACTCAGAGACATGTTTTGTAAAATGAAATTTCAAAGGGCTGTCTTTCAGTCATTGTTCTAACCTTTACACAGTTGAGTGTCTACAAGAGTTTAAGTGCAAAAGACTGGTGTTAAGTCAGACCCATACCACAGCTATAACCTTCTCTTAATTAATCTAACCCATACTTGGCTTTTTCTAACTTACAAGTAATACATGTTTCTACCAAACCCCAATAATTGACTTGCTGGAGCAGCAAGTTCATATTACAGAAAACAAAATTACAACTTTCCCTCCAAAACACTTTACTAATATAACTTATTAACAAAAATCTCAGCACTCCAACACTAAATATGGGTAACAGCAAGCTGGTACTACTTAGTAAGGCAAGTGCAAAGGTTTTGCTATGAATATGGGTTGTAGAACTGGTGCACTTATTATGCCTCACCAGGATCTTCATTTGGGTTCTTCCTGGGGTTATGACATGGTGAGATCTCAATGTAAAATGTTGAGAAGTAGTTGGTTGGAGGGGAACATGTTGATCCTTTTTTTTGGGCATCATATGCTAGTGATTAGAGCTAGGGGGTGTAAATGAGTCAAGCTACTTGTGAGCTACTTGAGTTTGACCATAAAATACTTGAATTTGACATGATTACTCGAGTGATGAGTTGAGTTGAGTTTGAATATTATAATACTCGAGTGGTTCGGGAGTCTAATTGAGTATTGAAGTTTTGTATAATTTTAAATATATTTTATATTATATATAGTAATTTACTAATTCGATTTGGAGCTCAAGCTTATTCGAGCTTAATTTTAACATTAATGAATAAACTAAGTTATTTTTAATGACAATTGAGTTTAATCAAGTTGAGTTCGAGTTTCAAAATGAAAACCTGATCGAGCTTGAGTCAAGTTTTCTAATCGAGTTGAGTTTGAGCTCAACACTATTTTGACTCTACTAGGCTCTATTACAACCATAGTTAGAGCTGCTTTGCTGGGATGGGAACAGTTAGCGGCTAGCATTGTGTTGTTGACAACAGTTGGGGCCTCATGGCTCATAGCATAATGGTTAAATCTACCAGTGGATGGAAGAGTTCAGTGCAGTTGTCTTAAAATGTTGAGTTGACAACGAGAAAGCTGTCACGCAGGTTGTCTGAACTTTCTGGTTATTGCTATAACCGTGGTTTTTAATTTTGGTTTTATAGTGAAGGCATAACATAGATGGTGATGCTATTTCTGATGGATACCTCAATGACTTATGTACAGGCTAAGCTAATGGATTATGTCATAATTATGGATGTTTAAAAAGGAAAGAAAAAGGTGTAACAGTATAATACTTGTGTAGGAATCCCAGATATGATTTGAATTGGGGGAAAAGCCTAAAGTTTCTTTGGAAGATAAATATCATGGAACTGGATTTGGATGGCCTAGGACGAAAATATTACAATTTCCTAGCATAGGCTGTATAGCGGAGTTGGTAAGCACACTGCAGCTGGAGATGGAAGCCAAAACGTGCAGTATTCAAATCAAATATTTTTTGTTGCTGGGACACTTTGCCTTACATGGCACTTGCATGGTTTGTTCTGTACTTTAATAATTAGGGACCATGTGAAGTGGTCATATATACGTCCAAGTTTGGTGCAAAGGTCATAATAAATGGCTTTCATGCATGAGGGCTAGCTTCCATTCAGGACTCTCATTATGGTGTCAATGATGGACGATACAAAGACTCAGTGCCTGAATCACTGTTACCGAAGGTTCTCTGAATCATCAGTTCAGCAGTTTGCGTTACTGTTGGAGATTGGAAGGAAGAAACAAAACATAAAAAGACTTTTAGTAGAAACAAAAACTAACTCAACTCTCAAAAATTAGCATAGTTTTTTTCTACTTGTCTTCATTCTCAGCACACTAATTTCATTACATTATGTTTTTCTTTCTACACACTTTTTTCTTTCATCCACAACTCTTATACCATGTTGAGGAATGGTAGGGCAGAGGTTCTATACTCGCATGACATAAGCACCACACAGGTTTTGTAAAGTAAACCTTCAAAGGTCAGGCCACATCACACACATCATGGGTTTTGGAATTGGACCTTAATAGGCAGCTACATTTTTCATTGATAGATAAATCCATACTTAGGCATTTCTTACACTCAAACTCAGCCATACCTCTCACGTAATCCTACTAACAGACAGGCTACTAATCCAACAGGTCTTTAACAGAAAGCTAAGATTCAAAATTCCCTCCTAAATACAAAAACAAATAACTAGAGTGTCTAAACAAAAATCTTAGCATTCTAACAATTACAATATTTTTATATTTGCTGGTATCAAGTCTCTCATATTTTTTACACTCATTTTTTTTTAATATTTCTTAGCAACACATTTTATTGAAAACGCTTTTGTTCTCTCAGGTGGCTCGATCGAGTTCTATGCCTCCAAATACAAGGGATACATTATACCAGAACTTGCCACCCAGTATAAAATCTGCTCTACGTCCCAAATTACAATCTTTTCATGTTAAAGAGGAGGTATATATGGTTTATACACACACACACACACACACACACAATGTTTTTTCATCCCAAGAAATAAGAGAAAAAGATAATTTAAGCTATGGCTGTTCCTTTTGCTTCTTATTCAGTACATGTAAGGCAATCTTTGATGAAAATTTCTCAACTGTGCAGATTTCTTTCTTTTTCACTTTGGCTGTACATTTTCTTTGCAGCTTACAATTACAGAAATCAAAGATGAGATGGAAAAGACTTTACAGTGGCTTGTTCCAATCTCCACTAATACAGCTAAGTAAGAAACATCATCAATTTTCTCCGAATATATCCTTAGTTGCTTTTATCTTTACTTAATCATCATTTGTGCTCTTGGATGTAATTGGTTTGAAACAGAGCCCATCATGGTTTTGGTTGGGTTGGAGAGTGGGCAAATACTGGGTGAGTAACATTCCATAGTTTTTTACTTACTAAATCTCATTGTTTATATTAACAAATATATTTGTCAGCTGGATTTGGGAGACTGTCAGTGTAAAAGAAAATATGGGTTTCATGCGTACAGGTCTGAGGTAAATCGCAAGCCTACTGCTGGGACAGGTGATATAATTCGGATTGAGACACTCCACCATGCAGACAAGGAGACCACAGAAGCCTATATTCTTGCACTAATATTGTGGCTTCACCATCTGGTCAACAAATCCAAGACTGGTGCTAGCGGTAATGGCAAGTCACCCATCAAGTCTACAACTTACAAACCGCTTGAAAACATGAATCAGCAACCAAAGCATGAGTTAACTAATGTTCTCTCATTAACTACAGAAGACCAGGCAATGCTGAAGGATATTAGAAAGAAAAAACGGATACCAGGAATTAGTAAGAGTCAGGATTTTGACTCTGGGAAGATTGGGTTGAGAAAGCATGATAGGCTAAGTAAGAGCAGCAACTATTCCCCTATAAAGGAAATTAAGGACCCTGTCATTGTTAAATGGCTTCCTTCTGTGGTTCCCGTTGTTGGGTTTGGTATTGTCACAGAGAAAGCTTTGGATGTGATTGACAGAGTTGAAGTGGTTAGATAATTCACAGGGCGATATATTAAATGATCTTTGATTGGAATGGCAAGGACTTCTCTGCATACACTCTGTACATATGCCCAGACTTTGCTGCCCTATCAAATATCACATTACGTGGTATGGCTCGGATGGAGAGTAGTGCCACTTCACAAATCCTCTTGATTCTCAAGCAATGATCTGCAAGAAGATGCTGTTTGTTTGTTGGTGGTTTATATGTGACACTGCAAAAAAATGGCTTAGATTGGTTTGTACAGAGTGCTACATCATGTTTCTAGTGATATTTAAAGCAAAGAATATTTACAATCTTGAAAAGATTTTAAACTAGTTTTTTTTTTTTTTTCGAAGCTTTTCCGCATCCGCTTTTGTTTAGTTTGGTATTCTTTTTAACCATCGCGCCAAAAAGGAAAATAACAGATATTGATACTGGACAATATAATCCTGATGCGGTTTTGGGGAATAATTGCATTGAGCTTAATTGAGTGTTCTAATGCAAAATGAATCACTTAAAGTTGATTGCCTACATGTTTAGTATGTTACCCTAAAACTACTCCCACTCTATGATTTCTTACATCACACATTATTTCAAATTGTAAGGTCTAGTAAGGAGGTTGGATAATGGGAGCTAGGTGTCACGGGGTCAAAGTTGACGCGCAGTGGCAATATCTGTGCGGCACTTCGGTCTCCCACAAATTCGAGGTTAAGCCTTATGAAATTTTCAATGCCAATTGGTTTCATCCTTCTTTGGGCTCATCAGAGAAGCGGGAATAGCTACCAACCAGTTTGGTGCCTAGATGGCACGTCTACCGTCATAGTCAAGTCCTTGACTGGCGACAAGCTCCTCAAACTAAATTGGGTGGGCATGCTTAACTCAAGATAAGCAAGCATCTACGACACGTACTTAGCCCTTCGAGCTGTCCCACAATCCCACATTAAGCACACTAGCGGGCATCTTGCACAAGCTACTTGGTCATGTCCTTGCGGGTCGTAACATTCTCCCCCACCAAATTCATACATGTCCTCGTGCATATGGAGAATCGCGTCTTAGTTTTTGGAACCCTTTCCATAATTTTGGGCTGGATCCCTGTGCGTGCTTCCTGCCTACTACCAATTCATTTACAAGTAGCGCTTGGCGAACATGACTGCTGCTTCCTGCCTACTCATTCTCATTTTCCATTGGAGGATCCACTTGCGACACCCCTAGGCCATAGGGTGCGAGCATTAACCTGCGCTCGTCCATTTACATTGGACCGCTAGTGTGGTAAAGAGCGCTTAGCAAACAATGCAATATTGCACACGATCGGCTCTAATACCATTTGTCACGGGGTCAAAGTTGACACGCAGTGGCAATACCCGTGCGGCACGCCGGTCTCCCGCAAATTTGAGGTTAAGCCTTATGAAATTTCTAATGCCAACTAGTTTCACCCTCCCTTGGGCTTATCAGGGAAGTGGGAACAGCTCCCAACCAGTTTGGTGCCTAGATGGCATGCCCATCCGTCATAGTCAAGTTCTTGACTGGCGACAAGCTCCCTAAACTAAATTGGGTCAGCATGCCTAATTCAAGATAAGCGAGCATTTACGACACGTACTCAGCTCTTTGAGCTGTCCCACAATCCCACATTAAGCACACCAGCGAGTATCTCGCACAAGCCACTTGGTCACGTCCTTGCGGGTCGTGACATAGGGTTGTTCAAATTGTTGAGTAACATGACCGATTAATTAGAGACAGATTATTGATTGAATAAAATTTTGATTTCCCTTAAGAGAGTGCTCTCTTGTTTATTGATTCTTACTGGAATCAAGTTTATACAATCCAAACTAATTACTTTGTGCATATTTATTCAAAAATTCTCTTTCACAAGTTGATATTGTGTCACGGAGATCATATTCCAATGTGCTTTGCCGTAAGTTGGATTTGGGTCGTGAACTTGGCAATGAATTTGATTTGACTTTTCAAGGAGTAGCTTCTAAGCGTAAAGATATTAGGTCTCAAGTTTAATATACTTGTGGTTCATATCAATTTGGTATCAGAGCACTGACTGTAAATTAGGTTTGCGTATATTTCATTTACTTTGTTTTCGTGTTTTCTTGTTTTTGTGTCTTTTCCTTTATTTTTTCCCTTCCTATTTCTTTTTGCTTTATGTTTTCTTGCTTAGTTAGGTCATAATTTGTTAACCAAAAAAAATGTTTTTGGTTTTATATATTCAGTATATTCATCTCACATATTGGAGGAAATATATATACAGAAGAAGAAATCCTATTCTGGAAACAACTATACAGATATCCTATAATTACTCCTATAAACTAGCTACTATTTTACACAATCAATGGCTTTTATATAGGAATAAATCACGTCCACACTCCCCCTCAAGTTGGAGCATAAATATCCAACATGCTCAACTTGCCAATCACATCATGTAGAGTCTTCTTTGAAACCGCTTTTGTTAGAACATCAGTAAGCTGTTCTTCCGACTTGACAAAAGGAAACTGGATGATCTTTTGATCCAACTTCTCTTTGATAAAGTGTCTATCAATTTCAACATGTTTAGTGCGATCGTGTTGTATAGGATTTTGTGCAATCTCAATGGAAGCCTTATTATCGCAATAAAGATGCATAGGCCTTGTATTTTTAATCCCCAAGTCTGACAGGACACGCTCAATCCATAGTAACTCACAAATTCCATGGGCCATTCCTCGAAACTCAGCTTCTGCACTTGACCTTGCAACAACCTTTTGCTTCTTGCTTTTCCATGTCACAAGATTTCCTTCCACAAAAGTAAAATAGCCTGATGTAGATTTTCTAGTTGTTTGATCACCTGCCCAGTCCGCATCCGTATATCCTTCGATAGTAGAAACGTTATTCTTTGAGAAGAACAAACCTTTTCCTGGACATCCTTTCAAGTATCTCAAGATTCGGTACACTGCATCCATGTGTTCTTCACTCGGCTGATGCATGAATTGACTGACAACACCCACTGCATAGGCTATATCAGGCCTAGTGTGCGATAAGTAAATTAACCTTCCCACCAGCCGTTGGTATCGACCTATATCTGTTGGAACTTGATTAGGAAAAATTCCAAGCTTATGATTTATTTCTATAGGAGTTTCAGCCGGTTTACATGCTAGCATTCCCGTTTCGGTCAAGAGATCAACAGCATATTTTCTTTGAGAAAGAGCGATTCCTTGATCTGTTCTTACTACTTCGATACCCAAAAAATATTTAAGCTGCCCCAAATCCTTCATTTCAAATTGGGTAGCCAAGTGATCCTGTAAAAGCTTCATTTCTTCATGATCATCTCCAGTCAAAACCATATCATCCATATACACAATTAAGGCTGTCACTTTTCCTTCTTTATGTTTTATGAACAAAGTATGATCAGCACTACTTTGTTTATAACCAAAAACTTTCATTGCCATAGAAAGTCTCCCAAACCAAGCTCTAGGTGATTGCTTGAGCCCATACAATGATTTTTTTAGTTTGCAGACTTTATTTCTTTTTGATGATTCGAGTTTTACACCTGGTGGTAATTCCATAAAAACTTCCTCTTCTAGCTCCCCATTTAGGAAGGCATTCTTAACATCAAATTGTTTTAAAGGCCATTCCCGATTTGCTGCTATAGAGATAAGAATGCGAATTGTATTTAGCTTGGCTACTGGTGCAAAGGTTTCTTGGTAATCCACTCTATATTTTTGCGCATAACCCTTTGCAACTAACCTAGCTTTGTATCTGTCAATGCTCCCATCAGCCTTGAGTTTTACAGTGTATACCCATCTACATCCGATCGCTTTCTTTCCTTCAAGAAGAGAAGTAAGTTCCCATGTAGAGTTCTTTTGCAAAGCATCCATCTCTTCATTCATCGCCTTGGTCCATCTGGGATCAGTTAAAGCTTCCTGCACATTACTAGGAATAGATACACTGGATAATTGATTAACAGCAAGTGCATATATGGTAGACAATTTTTTGGTAGAAACATAATTACTAATTGGGTATTTGACATTGGCTTTGAGATCGGGTTCATATTGTTTCTTTGGGATACCTTTGTTCGATCTTTGTAGATATCTTGGACCTGAATTTTGAACACCAAAAAATTCATTAGATATTGAATTTGAGGTTACCTGAGAGTTATCGTTTTGGATATTTTGAATAGACTCTTCGTATGATGGTGTTAAAGAAGGAAAAACTGCATCATCATGTTGTTCTTCTCTGTCTGCACCATCTGGTTGTTCTTCTCTATAGTGGTTATTTCCCTCACTGTTACTTCCATTCAGCCCTTGACAACCGATTTCTTCTACTTCAAAGAAGTTAACCTTTTCATCCAGCTCTGTATATTCTTCTTTATTTACATTCCCTTCTTCACCATTCTCCCCCAGAAGGGAAGATGTTGAAACTCCCCCTAAATAAAACGGTTCAGATTCGCGGAAAGAAACATCTAAGGTTATATGTAGCTTATGAGTGTGAGGATCATAACACCTGTATCCTTTTTGAAAATCTGAGTAGCCCACAAAAACACACTTTTTCGCACATGGGTCAAGTTTAGTTCTCAAGACTTTGGGTATATGAACATATACTGTGCACCCAAATACCCGTGGTTCAAGATTTGGAAGATGAGGAATGGAAAGTAAAGATTGCATTTTTTGTAAAGGAGTTTGAAAACTTAAAACTCGAGATGGGGAGCGATTAATGAGATAGACAGCGGATTTTACAGCCTCACCCCAGTAAAATCGCGGCATGTTCATCCCAAAGAGAGAAGCACGAACTACTTCTAGTATCTGTCTATTTTTTCTTTCCGCTAATCCATTTTGTTGCGGAGTATAAGTACAAGAGGTTTGATGGCGAATTCCATGCTGACTCAAAAAAATCCTAAGAGAGGCATCCATAAACTCCATTGCATTATCCGTTTGCCAAACCTGTATTTGTTGCTTATACTGAGTGCTCACCATGTTGTGAAATTCCTGAAAAACTTTACAAACATCACTTTTTCTATGAAGTAATGATATCCAGGTCATACGTGTGCATTCATCAATAAATGTAACAAAATATCTAGCTTTAGATAACGAAGAAATTTTTGCAGGCCCCCAAACGTCCGAATGTATAACTGCAAATGGCTCAAAACTTTTATTTAAACTAGATAAATAAGGAACACGATGGCTTTTTGCCAATTCACAAACATGACAATTAAAGTCTGAATCACTTAAGTTTGAAAACAAATGAGGTCGTAATTTCCTAAGGTATCCAAAAGAGAGATGACCCAATCGTCGGTGCCATAGCCAAATAGTCTTTCTGTTATTTTCTTGAGTACTCGTCTGATGTGCTTGACTGAACTTTTGTCCTCCATTCTTTGTCAACTGCAAGTAATACAATTTTCCTTGTTTAATACCATAACCAAGAGTCTTCCTGGTCAGAATATCCTGAAAGACACAAAATGAAGGCCAAAAAGTTACAGTACAATTAAGGGTAGAAGTAATTTGTCCAACAGATAATAGATTATGTTCAAGAGATGGCACAACTAGAACAAAATTTAGTGTAAGAGTGTCAGACAAAATAATCTGTCCTTGCCCAAGAACAGAACATGTATTACCATTGGCTGTTGAAATAACTGATGAAGAAGAAGGATGGATAGACTGTAAGTGACTAGAGTCTCTAGTCATATGATCAGATGCACCTGTGTCAATTATCCATGTATTATTCATAGAGTTTGCAGAGAGAGCGATTTCCTTACCCACAATACCTGAATGAGCAATATTTGCCACGAGTAATGATTTTTCCTCATCTTTGTATTCCACTTCATTCGCAGTTGTCACCATAGCCTTTCCAACAGTCTTCTTTCGAGGTTTCTTTGAAAAATCCCACCAGTCGGGATAACCGATGATCTCATAACAGCGCTGCTTGGAGTGACCTGATTCACCACAATGATCACACATAAAATTATTAGATTTTCCAGTGGATTGATTTCTGCGATTCTTGACAGGTCCAGATGATGATTCTTGTTGAGTTTGATTAGCCACCATAGCTGAATGTTCTGGATTTGGACAAAAAACTCCCATCGTTTGTCTTTGTTGATACTCCCTCCTCACATATGCATATGTGCTTTCCAAATCCAATTTCGGATCTTTACGTAAAATTTCTCCACGAACATGATCAAATTCATAATCAAGTCCACTTAAGAAAATATGGACCCGAAGTCTAGTCATTGCCGAATGTAATTGAACAACTCCTTCAACAGTTCCTTCTTGAGAGATTGACCTGTGATCAATTTCCTGAAAAATAGCAACAAGTTCATTGTAGTATGTGGATAATGGTCTACCATCTTGTCTGGTAGAGAAAGATTTTTGATTTAATTCAAAAAGACGAGTTTCATCAGATCCATCATAGAAGGTTTTTGATACAGCTTCCCATATTTCTTTGGCTGTAGGTAGACGAATAAATCGTTGCATTAGTAATGGACTCATTGAGTCAATAAGCTAGCTTTTCACCCTTTGATTTTCGGTGACCCATGTTCCAAATTGAGGGTCTTCAGGTGCAGGTTTTATTGCTGCTCCGGTGAGGTATCCAGCCTTATTACGTGCTCCAATACGCATCTCCATCAGTTGAGACCATAATGAATAATTAGATTCATCTAGAATGATACTTGTGGGAAAGGAGGAATTGTCTTGTTGGATGATGATCGGTGTGTTATTTTTGGTTGCTGGAACAAGAGATGCTTGTTCTTCCATTTATTCCTTCGAATATGAGTTTCAAGGGAGAATTCTTGAGTAGTTTTGGTTAATTTTGGCACTGCTCTGATACCATGTTAACCAAAAAAAATGTTTTTGGTTTTATATATTCAGTATATTCATCTCACATATTGGAGGAAATATATATACAGAAGAAGAAATCCTATTCTGGAAACAACTATACAGATATCCTATAATTACTCCTATAAACTAGCTACTATTTTACACAATCAATGGCTCTTATATAGGAATAAATCACGTCCACATAATCTATCTTTTTCTTATTTAAAAATAAATTTCAAAATTAAAATAAATAAAAAACCTAGGTTTCTAGTTTTTGAATTGCTTAAATCCGTTTCGTTCCTACCTTTAGTCTATGTTTGTTCCTTTTTGTTTCAAGTTTTTCTTGATTGATTCAATCTTAAATTACCTTATTTTTATTAACCGTTAAATTCAAAATTAAAAAATAAAAAAAATCAATCAATTTGCTTATATTCGCTTAAATATGCCTTTGTTCATTCCTTTCCGTTTGTTTTCGTTTCTTTCATTTCCATATTCTGTAGCCTCTAATTCATTATTTATAATTAGAAAAAACAAAAAGAAAATATATCATTATATTCAAAATACAGTAGAGATATTTTCCTTAATTCATTTGCATCTAGTGTCTTGTTTGTCTTTAATTTAAATTTGTTTTCTTCATTTCTTGTTATTGATTCTTATTTGAAACTTCAATTTGAGTGTTTAATAATATAATTTGTGTGATAAAAAAGGAAGAAGACGAGAATTCAGAATTGAAATCAAAATAAAAAAAAAGAAAGCGAAATTCGTCCAAAAGAAAAGAGAGAAAAATCAGTCATAGAGAAGAGAAAAGGTATTTATGTAGGCTGGATTGACTCCCTAATGTGAGTTTCAAAAGAGAAGAAATTAATTAATTACTTTTCTAGTGCCAAAATACAAGCTGACATTGATTTTCAAGATTGAATTAGGAAGAGTTACAATAATTTAATTAAAATTAGGATTGTAGTAGGATTTGACTATTCAAAGCAAGAATCATAATCGGACTAGGATTAAAATTCCTATCTCCCAATCCCACTAGGTTTAAGATTCCTAATTTTTTTTCAATTATCCAATTTTTCTGTGTTTAAATCATTTTAGGTTTTCTATTCCCAATTCTATTAGGATTAGGATTCCTAAAATTTTTCCGTTTTCTTACTAATTTTGCTTCCTTTTATTTTTTCTATTTACATAAGTCATATATGATCTTTCATATCTTTGTCTTATTTAATTGTTTGTCTTTCCTTATTTATTTTTCTAGTTTCTTATTATTTTTTATTTTACTAGTGTCATTAGGATTTCTAGTTTTTCTTGTCAAATTTCTTTTCACCTTTTTTTCTTGACTTTTAAGTTTGTCAAGAACCAGAAGAAGATTGGGCTTATGGATGATGGGCTAGCTTCCATGCCCAAGATGAATTTGGAGAACTAAGGGAGAACAAGAGAGACCCAAGGGAGAACTAAACAAAAAATTGGGGACCAACAACTTATGTCAATAGAATTAATGAGATTAGCTGCATAACCAACTCTCAATTTCAGCAATGCAATATTATTATTAGTATTTTTGGTCATTTAGCTTCTACAGTTGTAGTTTGTTTTTATTATCATAGCTGGAATTGTCTTTTAGTATTGTAATAGAATGAGGAATATTTGGAAAGGTCCTTTATTATATAGATGGAAGGATATAGAAATCATCAGTGAATTAATCAAAGAATTTCCTCAATTTTTATCTCTCTCTCTCTCTATTTCTTTCTCTTTCTTTTGCTTCTTCCTTCTTATCTCTATTATTCTTATCTTATTTCTTTAAGCTTAATTCTAAAAGCTATAATTCTTTAGTTTTGGTTCTTAATGTACTATTCATGAATCAGGCACATGGCAGTCTAGTATTAGAGCAGCACGAGCTTGAAGAAACCATAACTCAAATTATCATGGCTAAGAAAAATAAAGCTACTGTAAATGAAGCCAGCCAGATGTAGAGTTTGGAGGAAAGGTTGAACCAATTGGATTCAACTACTCAAGAATTCATGAAAGAGATGTATAAGAACTTGGAGTTGTAGAACAAAAAGCTTCAAGATCATCAAGTGGTTGTCCAGAATATCCAATCTATCTAGAAAATGTTACAGACTAAAATGATCTAATTGATGGATATGGTTAAAGCATTGAATATGAATTCTTCAACCTTATTGCCCTTGCTCAACCTCCCATTAGAATCACAGAATAATCCCTAAGAGTAATAAATATTGGAGGCAACAGACCCGCAGGTGAGGGAATTCTACTGAACCCCAATATTGGTCTTACTAAAGTTAAAAGTTCTGGTGAATCCAATAATTCTTTCTCTAATTTGGGATCTATGAATAAAATGCCAAAACTAGAGTTATTCACTTTTGATGGTAATAACCCTAGAACATAGTTAGAAAGTGCCAGAGGTACTTTCAGTTGTATGGAATTGCTGAGGAATAAAAGATTGACATTGCCTCTCTTTACTTGAGGGAGAAGGCTGATGTTTGGTTTCAGGGGTGGCCAACGCAAAATGTTAATAGGAATTAGGACATGTTTGCCAAGGACTTGTGTAAGAGGTTTGGGGAACAAAGTGTAGAAGATGTGCTAGAAGACTTTAATAAAATGAAACGAAAAGGCACTGTAACTGAGTACCAAGAAAAGTTTGAGGAGCTTAAGTCCCTAATGCTTAAGCACCATCCTTGGTTAGATGAAGCCTATTTTGTGTCCAGTTTTGTTAGTGGGTTAAGCAAAGAGCTAAAGCCAATGGTCAAGATTTTTAAACTCAATACCTTTCTTCAAGACTGTAAGCAGGCTAAGTTGCAGGAACAATCTATTACTGCAATGTTCAAAAAGCAAAGAAAACCAACCAAACCTACCTCAACCAATAACCTAAACACCTCTAACCCTAAACACTCTTGGTCTCCTACTCCTTGCTATTCCAAAACATCTACTAAGCCTGATACTAGACCAGAAATTTCCACCAAGAAACTTGAACTAGCTACCCAACCCACTGAAACAACTAAACCTAATACCTTTAATCCTAACTATAAAAGAAACCCTTGTTAATGTTTCAAATGTGGTGACAAGTATTTTGTTGGCCATATTTGCAAGAATAAATAGCTCAATGCTTTAACTGCCATAGAAGAAGAGGAACTGGAGAATGAGGAAGCTGATGATTTAATAGAACATGGGGAATAGAAGGATACTATTGGCATTTCCATACATGTGATTGAAGGTTCTGATGCTAGAAATACCTTTAAGATTAGAAGGAAAGTGAATAGGAAAAAGGTTGTCATATTAATAGATAGTGGGAGTACTTGCAGCTTTATGGATGAGAAAATATTAAAAGCAACTGGAAGGTATTAACTAAAGCCAATACTCTACTTGTGACTATTGCAAATGGTCATACTATGATGAGCAGATACATTTGCAAAGGATTTTCATGGAAAATGTAGAATCGTGACTTCATTTATGATATTAGGGTCCTCAAATTAGAAGGTCATGATATGGTGATTAGGGTGGATTTGATGAAAGTATACAGTCCTATTTTGTTTGATTTTCAGCAAATGAAATTCTCATTGACTAGAGAGGGGAAACTTATAGAACTCACTAGAATAAAGGAGTCTGGAAGCTTGAAATTCATATCAGTGAAAGGATTGCCGAGCTTCCTGAGAAAAGGATGGTACCATGTTACCTCTCAACTATTTGCAGTTACTTGTGTATCGATTGATGAACAGTTGGAAAACTCCTTACAACCACCTAGCCAAACAATTCCAAACACTATACTTGAACCAATCAACCTTTCACTGCAACACTACCTATTTGTTTTTTATGAACCAAAAACCTTACCACCACATAGAAATCAAGACCATGCTATTCCTCTCAAAGAAGGAGCCTAACCAATTAACCTCAAACCCTATGGATACCCTCACTAATAAAAAGTTGAAATTGAGAAGCAAGTGATTGAGATGCTCTCAAGCTCTCTCATTCAATCTAGTAGCAGCCCTTTTACATCACTAGTTCTTTTAGTGAAAAAGAAGGATGGCACATGGAGGTTTTATGTAGACTACAGACAATTAAACTCCATCACTATTAAGAACAAATATTCTATTCTAATTATTGAAGACCTACTGGATGAATTACATGGGGTAGCATACTTTTTTAAGCTTGATTAGTGTCACATCCCAATTCCAGAGACATGATGGTCCTAGAACATAGGGAGACATAAGGTCACCCACGCCCGTAGAACCTACTTATGCTTATACAAATACTGCCTAGGATCATACCAAAACCTCTTACATTAACTTAAATAAACCTTTTTTTTTTTTAGAAAATATTAAGTTGCGAAAGCATAGTTAAAATATACTTTAAATATAATCCATAAGGAAATAATATTTATAATCCAATTAAAATCTCGAAAGATAACATTTCAAAATAAATATCCAAAAATAAATATTCTCAGAGCATCTAAGGATAACTCTTCATAACATATTAAACTAATTATCTTGGACAAGGAATTACCCAAGCGAAGTAGGATGCTTGAGCCATCGCCTTGCCTTCTCATATTACTCACCTGGAACCACAAAAAAAAAGGAGTGAGATAGATGATCTTAATGAGTAAACAATATGGCATATACGATAACATATATCCCTTTTTAAAAAGGAAACCCATAGCTTATAACACATAGTTCATGTTTTATAATTCATGAATCAAAGTTTGCAATTTAATAAGGTTCGCAGAAAATCACACTTATTACTTATGAGTGAAGACTCTTGCTCAATTCACTCTTAAGTGAAGACACTGCTTAATTCACTCAAATTTACATAAGTGAGTGAAGACTTTGGTCAATTCACTCGTGAGTGAAGAAACTGCTCAATTCACTCGAATTTACATAAGTGAGTGAAGACTCTTACTCAATTCACTCATGAGTGAAGACAATGCTCAATTCACTAGAATTTACATAAGTGAGTGAAGACACTTGCTCAATTCACTCGTGAGTGAAGACACTGCTCAATTCACTCAATTTACATAGTGAGTGAAGACTCTTGCTCAATTCACTTGTATTTATGGTAATCACTTATAACAATAGCACTTAAGAAAGCAATAACATATATCAGAATAGCAATAGCAGTTTAGTTTACTAAACAAAACGTAAATAACAGTGTGGTTCCAAAAAGAAAGTAAGGTAAGGCAACAAATCACAAAGGTACTTTATTGTCATTGAATAATCAAAATAGATTTGGACGAAATGTCCTTTGGCAACCTAAGCTTACAAAGAAATCATTAAAATAGAAAAGAACTTAGGTTTCAAGATATCAAAGGTTCACAAAACATGATAGCTTGCACTTGTAACTTGAAACATAATGTTTACTCACACTTGTAGCATGAACACAGTGTTTACTCATCTTGTGGTTCCTTGGCTTCTAGTAGACATAGCCCTTTTGAACCTCTAAAAGTCCTCAAGCTCTAATATAATATTTAATTCAATACTTAGTATTTATTTAATCATGGTGCTATCCTATCCCATAACTACCCCAATGCACATATAATATTCACATACACTTAGAGTTGTACATATAAGTGCATTCATCATTTGCACATAACAGGTTGACTTTAAAAGTCTTGTATACTTAGCCTTAATAGGCCCACATGAAAATACATTACAATCATGTCAATACCTTTCTAAGGTCAACACTATCTTAATATCAATTCACCTTAACAATCATCTTAGTACACTTGATACTTCCTTACATGTCATCTTAACAAGTAACCTTTCAAACATTATGCTTATCTCTTATAACCAATTCTTTCAATCAATCTCTTTACAAATTCAACAGCACTAATTCATTATTGATTCATCATAAAACCTATTCCATATTATCCAATCACATTCACATTCTAATCACAATATAAGGTTAAGATATCTTAAGTATTCCTTAAGTATACTAAAGTGCCTTTAAGCTTGTCTAGGGTCATACCTTCAACTAACATGCAATTTTATCATTTATTATACATAAATACATGTCAATAATCATCAAAATACATTACATAAAAATTATAGATATTGGGATAAAAATCCCATGGTAGGCTGAATACATTATCAAGGGAAAACTGAATTTTTCTTACTTTTCATATTTTCCGTCTATTACAGTAATATGTAAAAGCATGGTTTGAACTAAAATTTTTCATGTACATACAAAAAAAATCATTTTAGAACATTAATTTACATAAATCAGCAGCCATATGTGTGACATGTACATGAAAATTCCAATTTTAGGTTTTAGAATGCAAAACCATGACTTTTCTTATTTTCGGTATTTTTCGGTCATTACAGTAATATGTAAACAGGTGGTTTAAACCATTATTTTTCATCCAATCATAGAAAATATCAATGTAGAAAATTTTTATAAAATATCAGTTTAGAACATCTTCATGTATGATTCAGTAGCCATAGATAATAATTATGCATGCAAATTTCAAAGTTTAAGGCTTAGGGTGAAAATCATGAGTTTTCACGCTTTTTGTGCTTTTCGTTCATTATAGTAATATATAAACACATGATTTAAATCATTACTTTTTATCTAAACAAAAAAAATATCAGTTTAGAATATTAAACATCACAATTTGGCAGCCATAGAGTTGTCAAACCAAAGAATTTTCCAACTTTCAAGTTCTAGAGCGAAAACCTTGAATTTTCTTGTTTTTTGAAATTTTTCAGTCATTCCAATAATATGCAGAAATATGATTTAATCCAATATTTTTCATCAAAAAATATCAAAAATCAGTTTAGAAATCAATGATGCAGAAATTTCCCCCCTTAGTGATGTTTATGTATAAAAATTTCAATTTTAAGTTACAGGATTCACCTTTGGAGAAATCACGCGGAAAGATTTGTATTTTTGGTAGAGAATCTCAAAAACTCACCCAAACAGAATTAAATCTATAAAAATCAGTAAACAACTAGTTCAAAAATATTTTTTTCACAATTTATTTCATAGAAATCGGATAGGAAATTGAAAGAGAAGAAAAACTTACAAATACGGCGAGAAATCGCAAAATTGAAAGGTGTTTTCTTAATTTTGATAGAGAGAAATATTTTGGGAGAATTTTTTCTATCAAGATACAAAAAAAATAGAGTGATGGCTATTGGAATGAGAGTTCTGGCTGAATTTTAGGTATTTAAATGTAAGGTTTTGGGCAATTTCCAATAATACCCTTAATGAGTTAGGTTAATAGTATTTTAGTGTAATGAGCTTTTAGGTATTTAGGCTTTTTATTTAAATTAGGAGCTGATTATGGGTAATTAAAATAAAAATATTTTTCTTATTATTTTCATTAAAATTTTCCCCAAAAGATTTATTTAAAAATATTTTAAAGATACTTATAAAATTATTTTATGCTTAAAAATTGCCTTTTTACATGAAAATTCATTTTATGAAAAATAAATTATTTCATGGTAATGCATTTTATTTAAATTATTTATTTCATAATAATAATTCATATTAGGCATACTAAAATTAATTTAACATATCTCAAATTCATAAATTACGTCACACATGAATTTTCATAAAATCACATATTAGTCACAATAATTCTAAATTCAAGCAATTTATCACGAAAACTCCTAGGGTAGATGTGGGTTGTTACAATTATAATGTGTTTTCATGTGGACCTATAAAGGCTAAGTGTGCAAGACTTTTAAGGTCAACATGTTATACGCAAGTGATGAGTGCACTTATATGTGCAATTTTAAGTGTATGTGAATGTTATATGCACTTAGGGTAGTTATGGGATAGGATAGCATCATGATTAAATAAATACAAAGTATTGAATTAAATATTATGTTAGAACTTGAGGAGTGTTACAGGTTCAAAAGAGCTACATGTACTAGGAGCGAAGGAACCACAAGGTGAGTAAACATTATATTATGTTACAAGTATGTGATATCATGCTATGTGAGCCTTTGAAATCTTTGAAACCCAAGTCCTTTCTATCCTAAATTATGATATATGATTTCATTGTTAAACTTGGGTTGACAAAGGATAAGTGGTCCAAAAACCATTTTTCTTGATTTTCCAATGATAATACATTTATGATTATTGCCCTAATTTACATTCTTTTTGGAACTACACTATTCTTGCATCTTTAGTTCAAAATGTTAAATTGCTATTAATATTGTGATACATGTTATTGTTGTCTTAAATGTTATTGTTATATGTGATTACCATTAGCTCTAGCTATGGTACCTTTAACCCTTTATGTAGAAGTCCTCATGCTGATGTGGGTAATCATCAGAACCTGTGCACACGGTCTTAACTAGATGGATAGGGATAGTGTATCCATCTCAACTAGAAATGGGTGGTTCTAGCCATAGGGCCTGATTAGCTTCATGCTTCTCTAAGTGATAGGAGTTGGAATTTGGTTTAATGCCACCTTTCCTCTATATGTTCGAGTGATTAAGGCAATAGCCTTTACTTTCTATATGTTATAAGTGTGATTTCTGCAATCTTCCTAAATTGAAAACCTTGCTAAAGTGCAACTTGATTCATGAATTGTAAATCATGAGCTAAGTGCATAAGTTATGAGATTCCTTTTCAAAAGAATATATGTTAATGTATGTGCTATATTGTTTACTCATTGAGATCATCTATCTCACCCTTTATTCCTTGTGTGGTTCTAGGTGAGCAAATGTGAGGAGGCAAGGTGATGGCTTAAGCATTCTATTTCACTTGGGGATTTCTTGTTAAAGCCTTTAATAATAATACAATGTTATGAAGAGATATTCATAGACGCTTCGGGAAGTTTATTATGGGATATTAACTATTGATAATTTATTTTAAGACTTTAAACATTATTTTCGTATGAGGTGTTTTCAAAGTATTTGATAAACTATTCTTCTGCATATTGAGTTTTCCCATGATATTGGGTATTTAAGTTAGTGCATTGGTTTCGGTATGATCTTGGGTATGATTGGCATATGTGTAAGTGGGTTCTATGGGCATGGATGACCTTATGTCTCCCCATGTTCTAGGACCGTCATATCTCTAAAGTTGGGATGTGACACCTATGGCTGCCGATTTGTATATAATTGGATTCTAAACTGATTTTTGTTAGGTTTAGATGAAGAATAATGGTTTAAATCATGTGTTTACACATTACTATAATGACATGAAAGTACTGGAAAAGAGAAAGATTCATAGTTTTCATCCTAAAACCTAAAGTTGCAAAATTTCATGCATATGGACATCTATGGCTGCTGATTCATAGGTATTAATATTCTAAAATGAATTTTGTTTTGAGTACATGAAAAATGTTGGTTTAAATCATGTGTTTACATATTACTGTAATGAACGAAAAGTGCAAAATGTAAGAAAAATTCATATTTCTTTTTATTAAGTATTTCAGCCAACTTAGGGATTTTAATCCCAATGTCTATAGTTTTTATGTGATATATTTTAATGATTGTTGACATGTATACATGAATGATGAATGATTAAATTGCATGTTGATTGAAGGAATAACTTTAGACAAGTATAGAGACAATAGGGTATACCTAGGGTTTCCTACTCTATTTCTATTTCTATGATTGATATGTTTATGTGATTAGGTGATATAGGAAATAGGTTTTATGATGAGTTAATAATGAGTTAATGATCTTAAATGGATGATGATATTGATTGTACAAATTGGTCATAAGAGATAAACATGATACTTGAAAGGTTACTTGTTAAGTAGACATATATGGAAAGTGTTAAGTGTACTAAGTTGAATGTTAAATTGAATTGATACTAAGATCATGATATATTGTGTTTGAATTTAGAAAAGTCATAATATGGGTTATAATGTGATTTCATGTGGGCCTATAAAGGCAAGGTATGCGGGACTTTGAAAGTCAACATGTTATGTACAAGTAATGAGTGCGCTTTTATGTGCAACTCCAAGTGTATGTGAATGTTCTATGTGCATAGGGTAGTTATAGGATAGGATAACATGATGATTAAGTAAATGCTAAGTATTAACTTATAATGTTATGTTAGAGCTTAAGAAGTATCAGAGGTTCAAGGGCTACAAATACTAGGAGCAAAGGAACCATAAGGTGAGTAAACATTATGTTTCAAGTTACAAGTACATGTTATCATGTTTTGTGAACCCTTGATATCTTGAAACCCAAGTTCTATTATACTTTTAATTATGACTATATGATTTTTTTGTTAAGCTTGGGCTGCCAAAGGACAATTGGTCCAAAAACTATTTTTTGATTATTCAATTATAATATAGTACCTTTGTGAATTATTACCTTACCTTATTTTCTTTTTTGAACCACATTGTTATTATCTTTTGCCCATCAAGTTAAACTGTTATTGCTATTATGTTACATGTGGTTGCATTCTTAAATGCTATTGTGATAAGTGTTTGCCATTAGCTCTAGCTATGGTATATATGAACCCTTTATATAGAAATCCTCGTACCGATGCGGGTAATCATCTGTACCTGTGCACATGGTCTTAACTTGATGGATAAGGATAGTGTATCCACCTCACCTAAAAGGGGCAATTTTAGTTGTGGAGCCTAATCAGTTCTACGACTCTTTACAAGTTGGGAGTTGGAATTTGGTACAAGGCCACCTCTCCCTTAAGTGAATGAGCTAATAGCCATTGCTCTTTACAAGTTTTACAAGTTTCAAGTTGATTTCTGTGAACCTTGCTCATTTGCAAACCATGATTTATGAACCTTGAACCCTTACAAAGGGATATATGTTATTTTACAAGTTTTGTTGTTTACTCATTGAGATCATCTATCTCACCCCTTTTCCTTGTGTGGTTTTAGGTGAGCAGTATAAGGAGACAAGGTGATCATTTAAGCAACCTACTCCGCTTGGGAAATTTCTTTGTCAAAGTTTATTAATATAATATTTATGATGAGTCTCTAGACACTCTGGGAGTTCTTATTTTGGAACTATATGTTTGATGATTTATTTTGGAGTCTTAAAAATGTTCATTTATTTTGGGATTATGTTTAAAGTATATTTAACTATTCTTCCACAACTTAAGGTTTTCCTTTAAAAGGTTTTATCAAGTTAATGCATGAGGTTTGGTATGATCCTAAGCAATGTTATTATGTGCATGAGTGGGTTCTATGGGCATTAGTGACCTTATGTCTTCCTATGTTCTAGGACCATCATATCTTTGAAAATGGGATGTGACAAAGTTGGTATCAAAGCTGTAGTTTTAAAGTCTAGTTTAGACTCATCTTATTATGAGGTTGGTTAAGTATAATCCTGGAGCATAGGAATTTTCTTATCATGTCACTTGCAGTCTATTGCTAGTATAGTTTCGTGAAATCCTAATAAGTTATAGTACTCTTTGTTGTTATTTGCTTGTGTGCCCTATGATTCTATTATCAGATGACCATGAAGATCACCCTTGCTACAGGATCTAGGTCCAGAGCATCCCGTGTGACCTATAAGAGGACTTGGCTAGAGATGTTCGAGAGAGTCGTGCCTATGATACGCCCCAAGAGGGAGAAGACCCTTGATGAGGAGGAGGATCCTGAGGAGTGCCTAGATTATGATTGGGTTCATAACACGATTTAGAAGTTGGAAGAAGACTGCTCAAACCTGGCAAGGGAAAATCAAAGTCTGAGGTCTCTAGTGCATACTTTCAAGGTGGATATGGAACATATTAGGGTAGGGATTGCTAAATATAAGGGAGACTACTCACCATCGAGGTCTTTATCTTTGATTGGTCGCTGGTAGGATAGAGATCTCCTTTTGTTACCAATTTGGCAGCAGTGGTCATGCCACTTTTGAGTGCTCTACTATTGATTATTCACCCACTCGATCTTAGAAGCTAACTGACAATTGCCTTGATGGTGGACCCAAGGGGACTAGAGAAAGTAGTTGGTAACAATTGACCTAACGA
Organism: Reutealis trisperma; assembly: GCA_947687605.1. Taxonomy (NCBI): domain Eukaryota; kingdom Viridiplantae; phylum Streptophyta; class Magnoliopsida; order Malpighiales; family Euphorbiaceae; genus Reutealis; species Reutealis trisperma. The sequence goes on along the minus strand of CANTUT010001666.1, from coordinate 99,118 downwards.
CGTAGGACTTATATGGTATGAATGATATTCCTTTTTGACTACTTAGTCACTTAGTATGGATTGATTTCTTTTATTACTATGATATGATTGACTTTTATATGGTAGAGAAGTTCATGATGCTATAAGTTATGGGTTACATAATATATGCAATGATATGTGATATGTGCAATGTGATATATACTATATGACAAGTGATATATGATATGTGCCTTGTGACATGACATGATAAACACTTATGTTAAATGTTTGATAAGTATGATATGATAATGGGGTTAGATGGGTTAGTAGGGAGTTAGCACTAAATCCCCTTATCATGGTAGCAGAATGCCTCCCAAGAAGAAAGTTCACATAGTTGCCTCGAACGCTGCCTCTGCATTGACAAGGTCAAGGGGAAGATTGAACTTAAGCACACTGACCTTGGACTCCAACGAACAAGCCTCTTTGCAAGAGGTTCATGCTATTCATGAGGAAATGAGGGACTTGTGCAAGGAATTAGATGAGCTGTGAGCTTAAAGGGGGGAAGTGCTGCTAATAGAAGAAGGAAATGGAGTTCTGCCACCTATGATGGTGGCACCTGCTTAGAGGGAGAGGAAGCAGTTACCTGACGAAGGGATGACCGTCACAGAGTTCAAAAAGCCATAACCAGATACCTTTTGTAGTGAGGAGGGTGATGATCCTCATGAATTCTTAGATGAGATGGACAAGCTAGTCTATCGACTGTTATGCTCTGACGCTAGATTGATTGAGTTAGTAGGACTCCAACTCAAGAAAGGGGCATGGTATTGGTATGAGAGAAACATTGAGGAGTGACTTTATGGAGTTGACCTATCTACATGGGTAGAGTTTAAGCAAGAAGTGATGGATCAATTCTTACTTGAAGGTGAAAGGCAAGATAGGGCACTGCAGTTTGAGCAGTTGAACCAGAAGCTTGGGATGATGGTGTTGGAGTACTCTAAGGAGTTTAATCGACTTAGTAGATTTGCTGTCAACATCATGCCTACCAAAGCTAGCCATGTCAACCGCTTCTTGAGAGGATTGATAATGCCTTTGTTCAACTCATTAGCTATGACTAAATTCTTAACCTTGGCTAACCTGATAGATAAGGCTAAGATAATGGAAAAGAGATATAAGGCTGAGAGGGTTGAACTCATGGTACATGAGGGGAACCACAAAAGTAAAAGGCATGAAAGCCAGCGTAAGGGAGGAGGAGGTCCGGGAAAGGAATCATCACCAGTAATCTCAACACTTAGACAGAGGAATGGTCAAGCTAAACTGAATGTCCCCACTTATGGCCAATGTGGGAAGAAGCATCTTGGAGTGTGCTGAAGAATTTCTGGTGTGTGTTTAAGATGTAGGCAAATGGGTCATTTCATTGAGTACTGCCCTCGGACAAGGAATCTGAGAAATGTGAACTCAGTGCCTCCATAACCTAGATCATTTCAACCTCAATGGCAAGGAGCCCAAAACAAGGGACATGCGCCTTAAATCAGCAAGAGGCATACGCCTCGCACACCACCATCATAGGTATTATCCCTATCTAGAATTCTAGTGCAAGATGTTTAATTGATTTTGATGCTACACACTCTTTTATATCTCCATATTTTACTAAGAGTCTTGGTAGAAATAAGGAATTAATGATTGAACCCTTAGTAGTGTGTGAGGCCTCGCCCGAGCATTAGTCCGATTTGCTAAAGGTAATCAAAATGCTCATTTGGAAAAGAACTTATAAGGAAGCCCTCGAGCTTATCTTTGATAGGTTTGAAAATTGTTTTAAGGAGTCACCACCTTAATTTGTTTTTATTTGGGAAAATATAAGGAAAAAAACCATTTGACTCTAATTATTACACAAAAGAAAAAGGATCACTAGCCTTGAAACCAAAGAGGATTTGAGGACTAGGTTTTTGGTTTAATTTAACAAAATAAATTTGGCCAAGTAATATAAAAGTGACTTAAAATATATTTCATGAATAAATTAAAATGCATGAACAATTTATAACATGCATGATCATTCAATGTACAAAGTTTATACACAATTAGAATTTGAAATAAAAGAGAGTTAATATTACAATGAAATCCAAACTTAGGGGATACCTCCTCTAGCCCTTATAGGTTTTAGGGAAGTCGCACATCCCCCAAACTAAACTTAATAACTAAGTAAAGGAAAGCAACATAAAAGTAAGTGAAGAAGGTGATAGGGGGGAGAGTTGGTTAGTTTTAATTAGATTCGATGCCTGAACCAAGTATGCCTACGTATCCCATTGAATGAGAATCAGAACCCACGCAGTTCTCCCTTCTTGCGAAGGGGTTAGTTTAGCCTAGCCACTTTATCATGTTTTGATTGATTGATTAAAAGAGGGTTGAATTAATTAATTAATTTAATTGATTACCGAGTTGATTAGCTAGCAACCTTAATGAATCAATTTAATTAACTAACTAAAAGAAGCAATGAAATTAAGGGAAAAGAAGCTTACCTCGGATGGCGGGTAGTGGCTAGCTTAGGATGGTGAGCGACAACTGGCTTTGGACGGCAGGCGGCGGATAGCCTCGGACGGCCAGCGGTAGCTAGCCTCGATAGGCAGTGGATAGCCTTAGATGGCGAGCGGCAGCTAGCCTTAGGCGGTAGGTGGTAACTAGCCTTGGGTGACAAACACGAGCTTTAGGCAAGAGACTTGCCTTGAACAGGTGGGTGGCAGAAAGTCTTAAACTAGTCGGGTAAGAACCAAGGAGAAACCCCCCAACTCATTTTGTGAAGCAAGGAGCAAATGCAAAGCATTTTGCTTGAAGTAATGCCTTTCAAGCTCTAAAAGTTGGTATTTTAAAGAGTGGAGAGACCCTCTATATATAGGAGGAGGTTTGAAGCATAAAAAAACACTAATTTCTAATGTGGGATTGCAGAAATACGCTCAAGGTGCCATAAAGGCCCTTATACTGCCACACAAGGTAGAATTGTTAGAACTTGATGTGCTAGAATTTGATGTAATCTTAGGAATGGATTAGTTATATGAGCATGGAGCTCATATCAACTGTAGAGTGAAGCTTATTGAGTTTCAAACTAAGGATGGGGAGGAGTTTAAGTACCACAAAGATAGGGATGAGAATCCTTCGAACCTAATATCAACATTGGGAGCAAGGAGGATGCTAAGGAAAGGGTACAAAGCATACTTAGCTTATGTAGTAAATACTAACAAAGAGGCTGTAGTGTGAGACAAAAGCATGCTAGTGGTGGATGAATTTATGGATGTTTTTCCTGAGGATCTACCTGGGATACCACTGGATTATGAGATTGAGTTCAACATCAAGCTGCTACTAGGCACACAACCTATATCGATACCATCATATCATATGGCACCGGCAGAGTTGAAAGAATTAAAAATGCAACTACATGACCTACTCGATAAGGGTTTCATTCGCCCGAATAGTTCATCATGGGACGCACCAGTGTTGTTTGTGAAAAAAAAAAGGATGGCTCATTCTGGATGTGCATCGATTATCACCAGCTCAATAAAGTCATTGTGAAGAATAAGTATCCTTTGCTAAGGATAAATGATCTTTTTGATCAAATGCAAGGAGCTAGCTACTTCTCTAAGATCAACTTAAGGTCTAGCTATCATTAACTAAAGATCCATAGAGAAGACATCTGCAAAACTACCTTCCGTATAACATATGGTCATTATGAGTTCACCGTTAGCACATCCCAATTTTAGAGATATGACAGTCGTAGAACATGGGGAGACATAAGGTCATCCATGCTTATAGAACCCACTCATACATATACCAATATTGCCCAGGATCATACCAAAATCTCATACATTTATTGTAAAGGAAGAACCTTAAGTTGTAGAAGCTAAAAAAATATACTTTAATACAATCCATAAGAGAATAATAATAAGACTCCAAATAAAGTCATCAACATAATGTTCCATAAATAAAGTTCCCATAATAATTCCAAGAGTGTCTAAGGACTCAACATGGCATGGTATTATTATAACTTTGATAAGGGAATTTCTCAAGTGAAGTAGGTAGCTTGAATGATCACCTTGCCTCCTTATAGTGCTCAACTGGAACCACACAAGGAAAAAGGGGTGAAATAGATGATCTCAATGAGTAAACAATAAGATTTGACTAATAACATGTATCTACCACATCTCAACTTTAGAGACATGATGGTCCTAGGACACGGGGGGACATAAAGTCACCCATGCTTATAGAACCCACTTGCACATGTACAAATCATGCCTAGAATCATACCAAATCTTATACAATAACTTATTTAAAACATTATATGAAAACCTTTAACTGCGGAAGACAGTAATTAGACACTTCACATATAATCTATAAGGAAATAATATTCATAATTTACTCAGAAACCTTAATAAATAACATCTCAAAATAAACATTAAAAATAATTATTCTTGGAGCATCTAATGACAACACTTCATAGCATGGTTTTATTAATGACTTTGATAAGGAATCCCCAAGCGAAGTAGAATGCTTTAGCCATCACCTTGCCTCCTCACATTTGCTCACTTGGATCCACACAAAGAAAAAGGGGTGAGATAGATGATCTCAATGAGTAAATGATAAAGCACATACATTAACACATATTCCTTTGAAAAGGAAACTCATAGCTTATACATATAGTTCATATTTTCAATTCATGAATCAAGTTGCAATTTAGCAAGGGTTTAATTCAACAAGTTTGCAAAAATCACACTTATAACACATAGAGAGTGGAGGCTATTGCTTTACAACTTGAACACATAGAGGATACGTGGCCTTAAACCAAATTTCAACTCCTATCACATAGAAGGCATGAAGCTAATCAGGCCCCACAACTAGAACCATGCCTTTCTAGCTGAAGCAGATACACTACCCCTATCTATCAGGTTAAGACTATGTGCACAGATTCCAATGATTACCCGCATAGGCACGAGGACTTCTGCATAAAGGGGTTAAAGGTACCATAGCTAGAACTAATGGTATTCACATATAACAATAACATTTAAGGTAGTAAAAACATGTATCATAATAACAATGGCAATTTAACTTTAAGCAAAAGAAACAAAAATAATGTAGTTCTAGAAAGAATATAAGTTAGGGTAATAATCATAAGGAATTATCATTGGATAAACAAAATGGTTTTTAGACCAATCATCCTTTGGCAACCCAAGCTTTACAAGGAATTCACTTAATCATATTTGAGGAAAGGATGAACTTGGGTTTTAAGATCTCAAGGTTCACATAACATGATATCACATATTTATAACATGATATAATGTTACTCACACTTGAAGCAAGGTTATAGTGTTTACTCTCTTTGTGGTTCCTTCGCTTCTAGTGCACATAGCACTTTTTAACCTCTAAAGCTCCTTAAGCTCTAACATAATATTTAATTCAATACTTAATATTTATTTAATTATGATGTTATCCTATCCCATAACTACCCCATGCACATATAATATTCACATACACTTAGAGTTGCATATATAAGTACATCTCATCACTTGCACATACACGTTGACTTTACAAGTCTTGCACACTTAGTCTTTGTAGGCCCATACAAAAATTGCATTATAATTCATGTTAATACATTTCAAAGATTAACACAATATCATTATCTTAATGTCAATTTACTTTAATAGTCATCTTAGTAAACTTAACACTTTCATATATGTCAACATAACAAATAATCCTTCAAGTGTCAAGCTTATTTCTATGACCAAATCATTCAATTAATCTCTTCATCAATTTAAGATTATTAATTCATTATCATATCATTATACAACTTACTTTCATAACATCCAGTCACATTCACATATTAATCACAACCTAAGGTTAAGATACCTTAAGAATACCAAATTATCTCTAGCCTTGTCTAGGGTCATTCCCTCAACTAACATGCAATTTAATCATTTTTCATCCATTCATACATGTCAATAATCATCAAAATACATTACATAAAAATTATAGACTTTGGGATAAAAATCACTTGGTAGGCTGAATGCATCATCAAGGGAAAAACTGAATTTTTCTTACTTTTCACACTTTCCGTCTATTATAGTAATATGTAGAAATATGGTTTGAACCAAGATTTTTCATGAACATAGAACAAAAATCATTTTATAACATTAATCTATATGAATTGGCAGCAATAAGTATATCTCATACATGAAAATTCAAATTTTGGGTTTTAGGGTGCAAAACCGTGAGTTTTCTTATTTTCGGTATTTTTCGGTCATTACAGTAATATATAAACAGGTGGTTTAAACCATTATTTTTCATTTAATCATAGAAAATATTAGTTTAGGAAATTCCCATGTATGAATCAGCAGCCATTGATCATAATTATGCAAGAAAATTCTAAGTTTTAAGGCTTAGGGTGAAAATCATGAGTTTTTGCTCTTTTTGTTCATTACAGTAATATATAAACACATGATTTAAATCATTATTTTTCATCCAAACAAAAAAAATATTAGTTTAAAACATCAATCATCACAATTAAGCTACCATAGAATTACCAAACCGTAGAATTTTCCAACTTTCAAGTTCTAGGACGAAAACCTTGAATTTTCTTGTTTTTTGAAACTTTTTGGTCATTACAGTAATATGCAAAAATATGATTTGATATAATATTTATCATCAAAACAAATCAAAAAACTATTTAGAAATCAATTATGTAGGAATCGCCCCCCTTGAAGTGTTTATGCATAAAAATTTCAATTTTGAGTTGTAGGATTCACCTTAGGAGAAATCGTGTGGAAAGATTTGTGGTTTCGGTAGAGAATTAAATTTTTCTTTCAAAAACTCACCCAAACTGAATTAAATCTATAAGTAAATAACTAGTTCAAAATAATTTTTTCATAATTTATTTCATAAAAATCAGATGGGAATTTGAAAAGAAAGAAAAACTTATGAATACGGGTGAGAAATCGCAAAGGTGAAAGGTATTTTCTTAATTTTTGTAGAAAGACTTGTTTTGAGAGAGTTTTCGTTAAAATAAAGAAAAATAGAGTGGTGGCTGTTGGGAATAAAGTGATAGCCAAAATTTTATTGTTTAAAGGTAGGGTTTTGGGCAATTTCCACTAATACCCTTAATGAGCTAGGTTAGGAGGGTTTTTTTGGTAGTAGGCTTTTAGGTATTTGGGCTTTTTATTTAATTTAGGGCTGATTATAGGAAATTAAAATAATTATATTTTTCTTATTATTTTTTGTAAAATTTCCCCCAAAACATTTATTTTAAAAATTATTTTAAAATACTCATAAAATTATTTTATGCTTAAAATTTGCCTTTTTGCATGAAAATTCACTATGCAAAATAAATTATTTTATGCTAATGCACTTTATGTAATTCATTTGTTTCACAATAATAACTCATATTATGCATATTAAAATTAATTTAACATGCCACATGTTCATCAAACACATAGAATATAATTTTCCATAAAAGCATATACTTAACCTTAATAGTTCTAAGTCAAGCAAATTATCATAAAAATTTCTAAGGTAAGTGTGGGTTGTTACAGTATCCCTTTATAAGGGTTCATATATCACGGTTCTCAATTTGCAAATTAATAAGGTTCACAGATTGTGAACTTATAACTCATAACACAGAGTGAAGGCTGCTGCCTTGTCCACTCGTAACATAAATGTAAAGTGAAGACTGTTGCCTTGTCCCCTCATAACATAAATATAGAGTGAAGGCTGCTACCTTGTCCACTCATAACATAATTATAGAGTGAAGGTTGTTGCCTTGTCCGCTCATAACATAAATATAGAGTGAAGGCCGCTGCCTTGTCCATTCGTAACATAAATATAGAGTGAAGGCTGTTGCCTTGCTCACTTGCAACATAAAGGAGAGGTAATAGTAGTATTGAAGAATAAAATCATATGTAATACAATAACAATAGATGTTTAGCTTATTGAACAAAAGATAAATTGTCATGTGGCTCTAGAAAGAAAGTAAGGTATGGCAACAATCACAAAGGTTCTTTTTTTTTTTTCATGGAATAAACAATAATAGTTTCAGAACAAATATCCTTTGGCAACCCAAGCTTAACAAAATTCATATAATTATAATCTAGGATAGAAAAGAACTTGGGTTTCAAGAATCTTAAAGGTTTTCATAACATGATATCATATACTTGAAACATAAACAGAATGTTTACTCACCTTATGGTTTCTTTGCTCCTAGTACTTGTAGCCCTCTTGAAGTTCTAATAATCCTTAAGATTTATCATACATTGCAATTTAATCTTAATCATCATGCTATCCTATCCCATAATTGCCCCATGTACATATCACATTCATAGACACTTGTAGTTGCACTTAGAAGTACACTTATCACTTGCACATAATATGTTGACTTTTACAGTCTTGCATACTTTTCCTTTATAGGTCAACATGAAAACACATAATAACTCATATCATGACTTTTCTAAAGTCAAACACAACATATCATGATTTTAATATCAATTCAATTTAACATTCAACTTAATATACTTATCACCTTTAACTTATCAAGTAGCCTTTCAAGTATCATGCCTATCTCTTATGACCAATTTGTACAATCAAACTCATCATCCATTAAGATCATTGACTCATTATTAACTCATTATAAAACTTATTTCCCATATCAATTAATTGCATAAACATGTTAATCACATCATAGAAATATGGTTAGGAAACCCTGGGTATGCCCTATTGTCTCTAAACTTGTCTAGAGTTAATTCCTTTAACCAACATATAATTTAACCATTTATCATTTATGTATATGTCGATAATCATTAAAATGTATCACATAAAAATTATAAATATTGGAATTAAATTCCAAATGTAGGCCGAATCACCCATTCAAGAACAAACATGAATTTTTTTCCTTTTCGCACTTTTTATTCATTACAGTAATATGCAAATGCATGATTTAAACCAGGATTTTTCATGTAATCAAAACAAAAATCATTTTAGAACATGAATTTAGGAACTAGCATCCATGTAGATTCATATGCATGAAAATTTTCTAACTTTAGGTGTTAGGGTGAAAACCATGAATCTTTCTTATTTCTGGTACTTTTTGGTCATTACAGTAATATGTAAACACATGATTTAAACTATTACGTTTCATTCAATCATACCAAAAATCAGTTTAGAACATGAATATATAAAAATTGGCAGCCATGGACCATACTTAGGCATGAAAATTCCAAGTTTAGGGTTTAGAGTGAAAATTATGAGTTTTCTTGCTTTTTGGTATTTTCTGATCATTACAGTAATATACAAAAATATAATTTAACTCAATATTTTTTATCTAAATACAACAAAAATCAGTTTAGAATACAATAATGCAAAAATTCCCCTCCCTCCACCCCCTTTATTGAGTTTATGCATGAAAATTCCAACTTGAGTTTTAGGGTTCACCTTTGGAGGATTCACTTTGAGAGGTTTGTGTTTTCAATAGAAAAATCAGTTTCTCTTTCAAAAATTTACTTAGGCTGAATTTAATCAATGAAAATCAATAGATATTCAGTTCAAAATAATTTTTTCATGATTAGTTTCATAAAAATCAAATAATAAATTGAAAGGAGATAAAATGGTCAAGAAATCGCAAGGTTTGAAGGCACCTTGTGAATTCCGGTTGAGAGAATATTTTTGAGAGAATTTTCTACTAGAAATATGATAGAAAATAGAATGGTGGCTGTCTAGCAAAGGGGATGGCCGAATTTCACTTAAATATATTAGGGTTTTATGTGAAATTTTCAAGTTTACCCGTAATGAGCTGGGTGAGGAGTATTTTCGTGTAGTGGGCTTTTGGGAATTTAGATTTTTTATTTAATTTATGAGATGATTATAGGTAATTAAAAATAAAATATTTTTTTATTATTTTCATTAAAATTTTCCCCAAATTATTTATTTACAAATATTTTTAAAATGCTCATAAAAATTATTTTATGCTTAAAAATCGCTTTGTGCATGAAAATTCAATTTATGTTAAATAAATACTTTTGTGCTTATGCATTTCATATAAATCTCTTACTTCACCATAATAATTCATATTATGCATATTAGAGCTAATCTAACATGCCATATACTAATTAATCACATAACACATAAATTTTCATAAATGCACATATTTTGACATAATAGCTCTAAATTCAAAAAATCAATCATGAAACTCTTACAGTGAATGTGGGTTGTTACAACTGTCCTACCATTCAATCTAACAAATGCTCTTGCCACTTTCATGGATTTGATGAATTAAGTATTCAAATCATTTCTTAATAAGTTGGTGATCATGTTCATCGACGACATTTTAATTTACTTTAAGAGTAAAGAAGAACATGAAGAGCATACGAGGATCGTGTTGCAGACACTACGTGATCACCAACTCTATGCAAAGTTGTCTAAGTGTGAGTTTTGGATGGAGTCTGTTAATTATCTTGGGCATATGGTAAGTAAGGAAGGAATTCAAGTTGATCGTATGAAAGTTGAAGTGATAGCCAATTAGTCATGACCCATAATAGTTTATGAAGTTTGGAGTTTCTTAGGCATGGCAGGGTATTATCGTAGATTCATATAGGACTTCCCTAAGATAGCAACACCATTGATGAAGTTGATAAGAAAACAAGTTAAGTTTAATTGGGAGGAGTCCTATAAAGAGAGTTTTCAAAAGCTCAAGAAGTGCTCGATATCAACTCCGATTTTGGCCTTACCCGAAGGTGAAGAAGGATTCACAGTCTACTACGATGCCTTAAGAGTAGGACTTAGATGCGTCCGGATGCAAAATGATAAATTCATCACTTATGCATCACAATAACTCAAGAAGCATAAAGTGAATTATCCTACTTACGACTTGGAATTGGTCACAGTAGTGTTTGCTCTAAAGATTTGGAGACATTACATGTATAAGATAAAATGCGAGATCTATACGGATCATAAGAGTCTTCATTACATCTTTAGCCAAAGAGACCTTAACCCGAGGTAGAGGAGATGGGTTGAATTGTTAAAGGACTATGACTATTAGATTCTCTACCATCTTGAAAAGGTAATCATGGTGGCGAATGCCTTGAGTCAAAAATCGATGGGAAGCCTAGCCTATGTGACTATACGAAAAAGGCCGATCGTGAAGGATTTAAAGGGATTGTTTAGTCATGGCTTACAGTTGGAGATTGGAGAATCGCGAGCTTTAGTGGCTCATTTTCAAGTGAAGTTAAAGCTAATGGAGGAGGATAAGGATCCATACTTGGTTAAGTTAATGGATGAGACTGAGAAAAGAAAGAACCCTGAGTTCAAAGTGGTAGATGGGATTTTAAAGTGTGGGAAAAGAGTATGTGTGCCTAATGTGGAGGGACTAAAGGAAAGGATATTGAAGGAGGCACATTAGGCACCTTACTGTGCTCATCCTAGAACTACCAAGATGTATCATGGACTACTGCAAGAGATTCAACTACCTGAATGGAAGTAGGACCATATCAATATGGACTTCATAGTTGGGTTACCTAGAACCTCCAAGGGTTATGACTCTGTATAGGTCATAGTGGATTGATTGACAAAGTCTGCTCATTTTTTGCAAGTCAAGACCACGTACTCTATAGCTCAATATGTGCAACTATACATGGATGACATCGTGAAACTATACAGAGTACTGATTTCTATCATCTCAGATTGAGGCATGTAATTCATCTCGAGGTTCTGGCAAAAGTTACAAGAAGTGTTGGGTATGCAATTGGATTTTAGTACCATGTTTCACTTTTTAATAGATGGAGAATTTGAAAGGACAATTTAGACATTTGAGGACATGCTAAGAATGTGTATCCTAGACTTTAGTGGTAGCTGGGATAATTACCTGCCCTTGATTGAGTTTGCTTACAACAATAGCTACCATTTATCAATCAGCATGGCACAATATGAAGCATTGTATGGGAGGAGATGTCATTCTCTAGTTTGTTGGGTTGAGCCTAGAGACAAGTACATGGAGATGCCAGAATTGCTTAAAGAGACTATCAAGAAGGTACCATTGATTCAAGATTGGCTGAAGATGGCCTTCCGTCAATAAAAGAGTTATGTAGACCCTAAGAGAAAGGACGTTCATTTTTCCAAGGAAGATCACATCTTCTTGAAGGTCTCCCTAATGAAAGGTGTTATGAGATTTGGCAAGAGAGGAAAGCTATCGCCTTGCTTCATTGGTCCTTTCAAAATCTTGGATAAAGTTGGGGAAGTGTCTTATAGACTTGCTTTAACCCCAACTATGGCATATGTACACCCAGTGTTTCGCAATTCAATGTTAAGAAAATAAGTGTCAGATCCATCCCATGTCCTATCACCACCAGATATCACAATAGATGAGTAATTGGCCTATGAGGAATTACCAATAGCCATAGTGGATCGGCAAGTGAGAAGGTTAAGGAATAAGGAGATATCTATGATCAAGGTTCATTGGCGAAATCATAAAATAGATGAGTGTACTTGGGAAGCCAAGGAGGAGATGCGATAGAAGCATCCTTAGCTTTTTGAGAGCATATAAGTAAGTATCTAAATTTGAGGACAAATTGCTTTTAAGGTGGAGAGAATGTAACAACCCACACCCACCCTAGGAATTTCCGTGACAATTTGTTTGAATTTACAACTATTAGGACTTAGTGTGTGCTTTTATGGAAATTTATGTGTTATATAATTGATGAGTATGTGGCATGTTAAAGTAGCTCTAATATGCCTAATATGACTTATTATAGTGAAGTAAGTGATTTATAGGAAATACATTTCACATAAAATGGATTTTCATGCACAAAATGATTTTTAAGCATAAAATAATTTTTAAGAGTATTTTTAAATAAATATTTTGGGAGAAATTTTAATAAAAATAATAAGAAAAATATTTTATTTTTAATTATTTATAATCACCCCACAAATTAAATAAAAGGCCCTATTTCCCAAAAGCCCACTGCACCAAAACACTCCTCACCTAGCTCATTAAGGGTAATCTTGAAAATTGCCCAAAACCCTACATATTTAAAGTGAAATTTTGGCCAGCCCTAGTTTAGACAGCCACCATTCTATTTTCTATCATATTTCTTTCAGAAAATTCTCTCAAAAATATTCTCTCAATTAAAATTCACAAGATATCTTCAAACCTTGCAATTTCGCGACCATTTTCGTAAGCTTTTATCTCCTTTCAATTTGCTATTTGATTTTTATGAAACTAATCATGAGAAAATTATTTTGGACTGAGTATTTATTGATTTCTATTGATTAAATTTGGTGAATTTTTGAAAGAGAAATTAATTTTTTCATTGAAAACACAAACCTCTTTATACAAATCTTCCAAAGGTGAACCCTAAAACTCAAAGTTTGGAATTGTCATCCATAACAAGGGGAGGGGCTGCTGATTTGTGTTCTATTGTATTCTAAATTGATTTTTATTGTGTTAGATAAAAAATATTGATTCAATTCATATTTTTGAATATTACTGTAATGATCAGAAAATACCGAAAAACAAAAGAACTCATGATTTTCACCCTACAACCTAAAATTGGAATTTTCATGTATATGGATTACCTATGGTTGCTGATTTATATATAATTGGATTCTAAACTGAATTTTTTTTTAATTTTTTTTAATGTTTAGATGAAGAATAATGGTTTAAATCATGTGTTTACATATTACTATAATGACCAGAAAGTACTAGAAAAGAGAAAGACTCATGGTTTTCATCCTAAAACCTAAAGTTGGAAAATTTTCATGCATATGAACATCTATGGCTGCTAATTCATAGGTATTAATGTTATAAAATGATTTTTGTTTTGATTATATGAAAAATATTGGTTTAAATCAAGTGTTTGCATATTATTGTAATGAATGAAAAGTACAAAAAGTAATAAAAATTCATATTTCTTCTTGTTAGGTAATTCGACCAACTTAGGAATGTTTATAATTTTTATGTAATATATTTTAATGATTTTTGACATGTATACATGAATAATAAATGATTAAATTGTATGTTAATTGAAGGAATAACTCTAAACAAGTCTAGAGATAATAGGGTATACCTAGGGTTTTCTAACCTTGTTTCTATGATATGATTAATATGTTTACATGATTAAGTGATACAGGAAATAAGTTTTATGATGAGTTAATAATGAGTTAATGATCTTAAATGGATGATGAGATTGATTGTACAAATTGGTCATAAGAGATAAGCATGATACTTGAAAAGTTACTTGTTAAGTAGACATATATGAAAAGTGTTAAGTGTACTAAGTTGAATGTTAAATTGAATTGATACTAAGATCATGATATGTTGTGTTTGACTTTAGAAAAGTCATAATATGGGTTATAATGTGATTTCATGTGGGCTTATAAAGGCAAAGTATGAAAGACTTTAAAAGTAAACATGTTATGTACAAGTGATGAGTGCACTTTTATGTGCAACTTTAAGTGTATGTGAATGTTATATGTGCATGGGGTAGTTATGGGATAGGATAGCATGATGATTAAGTAAATGCTAAGTATTGACTTATAATGTTATTAGAGCTTAAGGAGTATTAGAGGTTCAAGGGCTACAAGTACTAGGAGCAAAGGAACCACAAGGTGAGTAAACATTATGTTTCAAGTTACAAGTACAAGTTATCATGTTTTGTGAACCCTTAATATCTTGAAACCTAAGTTCTATTCTAATTTTAATTATGACTATATGATTTCTTTGTTAAGCTTGCTTTGCCAAAGGACAATTGGTCTAAAACCATTTTTTAATTATTCAATTATAATAGAGTACCTTTGTGAATTGTTGCCTTATCTTATTTTCTTTTTGGAATCACATTGTTATTATCTTTTGCCCAACAAGTTAAACTACTATTGCTATTATGTTACATGTGATTGCATTCTTCAATGCTATTGTGATAAGTGTTTGCTATAAGCTCTAGCTATGGAATCCATAAACTCTTTATGCAGAAATCCTTATGCTGATGTGGGTAATTATCGGTACCTATGCACATGGTCTTAACCTGATGGATAGGGGTAGTGTATCCACCTTAGTTAGAAGGGGCGATTCTAACCATTGAGCCTGATCAGTTCCATGAATTTTTACAAGTTATAAGTTGAGAGTTGGAATTTGGTATAAGGCCACCTCTCCCTTGAGTGAATGAGCTAATAGCCATCGTTCTTTACAAGTTTTACAAGTTACAAGTTGATTTCTATGATCCTTGCTCATTTACAATCCATGATTTATGAATCTTGAACCCTTATAAAGGGATATATGTTATTTTACAACTTTTATTGTTTATTTATTGAGATCATCTATCTCACCCCTTTTCCTTGTGTGGTTTTAGGTGAGCAGTATGAGGAGGCAAGGTGATCACTCAAGCAACCTAATCTGCTTGGGAAATTTCCTTGTCAAAGTTTATTACTATGATATGTTATGATGAGTCTCTAGACGCTCCAAGAGTTCTTATTTTGGAACTATATATTTGATGATTTATTTTGGAGTCTTAAAAATGTTCATTTATTTTGAGATTATGTTTAAAGTATATTTAACTATTCTTCTGCAACTTAAGGTTTTCCTTTATAAAAGGTTTTATAAAGTTAATGCATGAGGTTTGGTATGATCCTAGGCAATGTTATTATGTGCATGAGTGGATTATATGGGCATGGGTGACCTTATGTCTCCCCATGTTCTAGGACCGTCATATCTCTAAAAATGGGATGTGACAATTAAGTGTTTATTTTGCAAATTAAACATATTTGATAGGTTGGAATTTCAAGGATTCAAAAAATTCCCTTATGTCATGAACTTGGCCTCTAAGTCGCGACCAAGATACAAGAATCCGAACTGCAACCCATAAATTATGTCCATGACTTGTCCATCACAACCAAGACTAATTATAAGCCAAATCTTTAAAGTTTTTTCTTGAGCCACATTGGGAATTGCGACCTCAGTTTTGACCATGACCACAGGCGTGATCTATGATTCACGACCATGATTTGGTAGTTGCAACTGTCATTTTCATATAGAAGCCCACAACTCCAATGGATAATTGAACCACCTATGAGAAGATGCCACGTGTCAACTAGCCATTGAGATCCTTGAAGATCGCAACTGCAAAAATCCAATTGCAAGTGCAAAAATGGTGTTGCGATTGCTAAAAAGGCTTAGTGATCGCGACACCAACACTATTCTGACAAAGCATTTAATGCAAAATTTTATGGCTGTTATGAAGATTTCTTTCCCATACTCTTTGTAATGGGAGTTTGGAGGGAGAAAGCTATAAATACCCCCTCTAAATACCCTCATAAGGATTCAACAACCTTCATTTAAGCCAATTCTTGCAACTTTACTTCTCAAAGCCTTAAGCTTTTAATTATATCTATTTGATTGTTGTAAGAGCATTGATTGCTTAAAAGGGTTGAGTGTCAGCCTTCAAAACACATTATATTAGGTTGAGAGTAAGCTAATAGAAAACTCTTATATATATTTAAGTATGATCCTAAGGGAAACACTTATGAGGGTTGGGTGTTAGCCATTAAAACACATTATAAAGTTTGAAGTGAGCTTAAAAACTCCATTGTAATTATCTAGTAGTAATAGAATACCTAATTGAGATTGGGGAGTAGATGAGGGATTGTTAACACTCGAACCACTATAAAATTACTTGTGTCCATTCTTTTTCCCTATCTCCTTCTAACTAAATTTTAATTTTCCACTAATTCAACCCCCCTTGTTGGTGTATATGGGCAAACAAGTGTTATCAAAGCTTTGGTTTCATTCTTTAAGCTTAATTTTGTGAGAAAAGATCAAAATGACTAATGAAGGGATGCATCACCTCAAGCCACACTTTGACGACACTGATTATGCATATTAGAAGTATAGGTGGAGGTATATCTTGATAGTGATCTCATAGATGTATGGGATTGCATAATCAAAGAATGGAAGCCTTTATCAAGAATGGTTGATGGTGTTGAAGAACTAATACCTACAGAGGAATGGGTGGATGCACAAAGAAAAGCCAATGACAAAAACAAGAGAGCCATGGCAATGCTCCTTGCTTCGGTCTCAAGAGAAGAATGTGGTAAGATTTAATATTGGTTAAGTGCTTTTAGCATTTGGAAAGCTCTAGAGAACTATCATGAAAGAACCAAGCAAGTCAAAGCTAAGAAGATTCAATTACTTATAATCAAGTATGAGCTTTTCAAGACGAAGCCCAATGAGAGCATTATCGACATGATGAATAGCCTCCTAGCCATTGTCACCAACATGAAGAAATTGGGCAAAATATATAGCTTGGTTGATATTAATCAAGATTTTCAATGCTCTTCTAAAGAAAGACTATAGAGCTAGAGTGGCTAGTATTAAAAAAGCCAATAAGGATATTGGAAAGGTTCCTACCAATGTTCTTATTGGTAAACTCCTTACTGAAGAGATGTCTCTAGTAATAAAGAAAGAAGAACAACAAGAGAAGGAGAAAAAAAAGTCCCTAGCTCTCAAATCCTCCCTCAGAAGCAAATAAGAAAGTGAGAGCTTAAGTTAGTTAGAGGAAAGTGAAGATGATGATGATAAAGAACTTGCTATGCTCTCTAAAAGGGTCAAGGACATCATTAAGAGAAGAAAGAAAGACAAGAGGCCCTTTAGGAGATCATCTTTAAATTCCAACTCCAACTTAAGCAAGGAGAAGAAGAATGACACTACTTGCTATGAATATAGCAAGCAAGGTCATATAAAATCAGATGTCCCAAAAATAAGAAGAAGAAGAAATGGAATAAGGAGAAGAAGAAGAAGAGTTTCAAGGCAATATAGGATGATGAATCCTCTAGTGATGAAGTGGAAGAGGATATTGCAAAACTTTGTTTCATGGCCTTATAGGACTCGTCAAATGAGGTAGGTCTAATTCTTAATCTTGTGATGACATTGATGATGATTTGTATGATGAGGATGAGGACGAGGTTGAGCTAATTAAAGCTATGAATTTAAAATGCAAAAATTATAAATCCAAAATGAAAATTTTCAAAGATAAGCATTCTAAATTAAAGGAGAATTTTAAAGAATTAGAAAAACTTGTTTTAAGCTTGAAAACCTCTAATGTTAGTCTTAAAGGCTCATTAGAGGAAATTACTTCTAAAACCTCCTCTTTTGACTATTTACGTAAAGAAAACAACACTTTAAAAATTGAGGTTAAGGAATTGAGAAATTCAATTTCAAAATTTCACAAAGGGAAAGAAGCTTTAGATACTCTTATTATATCACAAAGGCCACCCTTTGTGAGACATGGTCTTGTCTTTGATAACTCTTCTTCATCCACATTCTCTCCCACTATATTCATAAAGGCCATAACTCCTTAAACTTCTAGCATTAAGGTAGTTAACAAATGAGTGAAAACACAAACTAAACCTCTAAGTCCCAAAAGAACTCAAAAGGTATCATAAGGATCTAAAGCTAAGCCTTAAAAAGCAAACCATGCTTTTATGTATTGAAAGAGGCATGCTCAAAAGCACCCACAGTCACAACACAACACTTGCTCTTGTATGCATTCTTCTCATAATGTTGTAAAGAGACCAAAATTTCATAATAAAATGGCTAAGTCTAATAAGACTTTCATGTCAAAGCTTAAGTGCTTAAGCCTCAAAGAGCATTCCTAAGCCTCAATGAGTAAACTATGATTTTATGTATCAAAAAAGGCATGCTCAAAAGCACCCATAATCATAACACAACACTTACTCCTGTATGCATTCTTCTTATAATGTTGTGAAGGGACCAAAATTTCATAATAAAATGGCTAAGTCTAAGAAGACTTTCATGTCAAAGCTCAAGTGCCATTATTGTATGAAAGATGGCCATATTAATGTATTTTGTTATATAAAGAAGGCTTAACTCAAGCTTGAAGTCCTTTCTAAGACTAACCTTCAAGGACCTAAATATATTTGGGTACCTAAGAAAAGATGTAGGTGTGTCTTAAATCCACTACCAAGGAGGTCAAGTGGCATATAGCCAGTGGATGTTTAAGACACATGACTAAAAATACAAGCATCTTCACAAATTTGAAAGAAAAGAGAGTTGGAAACATCATATTTGGTAACAATGCCAAAGGTAAGATAGTTAGCATTGGTACCATTGGTAAGGACAATCATTAGCATTGGTACCACTGGTAAGGACAATCATTCTCTTATTGAAGATGTTGTTTTGGTTGGTGGTTTAAAATTTAATTTGCTTAGTGCAAGTCAATTATGTGATAAGGCTAATAAAGTCAGTTTTGACTCTAAAACATGCATTTTCACCACTTTAGTTAATGACAATATAGTGTTTAAGGGTGAAAGGGAAGGCAATACCTACATGACTGACTTAGATGATTTGGCTAACCAAGATGTCAAGTGTTTCATGTCTATTAGCAATGAGTTTTGGCTTTAGCATAGAAGGCTTAGACATGTAAACATGGAGCTTTTACATAGTCTTTGCAAGGATGGGCTTATTGAAGGACTTCCAAAGATCAAGTTCTCAAAGAACAAGACATATGGACCTTGTTAAATGGGAAAGCAACACAAATCATCCTACAAATCAAAAAATGTTATAAGTACTTCTAGACCCCTTCAACTTATTTATATGGATTTGTTTGGACCTAGTAGAGTTGCTAGTTTGGGTGGAAAGTTGTATGCCTATATGTTTGTTGATGACTACTTTAGATTTACTTGGGTTAGTTTCTTGACTCATAACAGTGATGCTTTTGATGCATTCAAAAGTTTTGCAAAAAGAGTTCAAAATAAGAAAGGTTATTTCATTTCAAAAATTAGAAGTGATCATGGAAAGGAATTTGAAAATGAACTTTTTGGAAATTTTTTTTCATTGAACATGGAATTTAACATAATTTCTCCTCTCACAGAACACTATAACAAAATAGTGTTATAGAATGGAAAAATAGAACTTTGATTAAAATGGCTATAACCATGCTTAATGAGTATTGTTTACCAACTTATTTTTAGGCAGAAGCTGCTAATACTTCATGCTACATTTCAAATAGAGTTTTCAAAAGACCCATTTTGAATAAAACCTCTTATGAGTTATGGAATGGAAGAAAACCCAAAATTTCATATCTTAGAGTTTTTGATTGCAAGTGCTATATATTAAATACCAAGGATAATCTTTGGAAATTTGCTTCTAAAACTAATAAAGGCATTTTCTTATGTTATTCCACCATTAGTAAAGCTTATATAATTTTCAACAAAAAATATATGGTAGTTGAAAAGTCTATGAATGTTGTTTTTGATGAATCTAGTAAACTTGATCTTAGGGAAGGTGGTGTTCTTGATGATTTTGTAGGTGAATTTAAGAAGCTTGGAATGGATCAAGATCAGACTCTAAAGGAAGTTGAAGACCAAGTAGAAAACCAACAAGATCATGGGGCTCCATCAAATTCATAAGAGAAAGATGCTTAAGAACTTCCTAAGGAGTGGAGATACCCCAAGAATCACCCCAAAGAGCAAATCATTAGTGATCCTCCTAAGGGTGTAAGTACTAGATCTTATTTTAAAGCCTTAGATAATAATCTTGGTTTTGTTTCTCAAATTTAGCTAAGGACCATTAATGAGGCTCTTAATGATGAGAGTAAGGTGATTGCTATGTAATAGGAACTCAACCAATTTGAGAGTAACATAGTTTGGGAACTTGTTCATAGACCTAAGGATTATCCTATTATTGGATGTAAATGGATTTATAGAAATAAGTTAGATGAGCATGGTTCCATCACTAGGAAAAAGGCTAGATTGGTTGCCAAAGGGTATAACTAAGAGGAAGGCATTGACTATGATGAAACTTATGCTCTGGTAGTAAGATTAGAGGCAATTAGGATTATAATTTTATATGTATGTCATATGGACTTCAAACTTTTTCAATGGATGTTAAAAGTGCATTTTTAAATGGATTTATTAAGGAAAAAATTTATGTTGAGCAACCCCTTAGTTTTGAACATCATGAACTTCCTAATCATGTTTTTAAATTAACTAAGGACTTAGATGGTTTGAAACAAACTCCTAGAGCTTGGTATGAAAGGCTTAGTTCATTTCTTTTGAAAAATTATTTCATTAAAGTCAAGGTTGACATAACACTTTTTGTAAATGGCACAAAAATTACACTTTAATTGTTCAAATTTATGTTGATAATGTTGTATTTGGTGCTACTAATGAACATCTTCGTGAAGAGTTTGCTAAGTGTATGACTAGGAAATTTGAGATGAGTATGATGGGTGAGCTCAAGTTCTTCTTAGGACTACAAATCAAATAATGTAAGAATGGGATTTTCATCAACCAATCCAAGTACATAAAGGAGCTTCTCAAGATGTTTGGAATGGATGGTTGCAAAAGTAGCAAGACTCTAATGAGCGCATTAACTAAGCTTGACAAAGATGAAAAGGGTAAGCTTATAGATGAGAAGAAGTATAGAGGTATGATTGGCTCTCTCCTTTATCTTATGGCATCTAGACCCAACATAATATATAGTGTTTGTTTATGTGCACATTTTCAATCTTGTCTAATAAAAATCTCATTAATATGTCATTAAAAGAATTTTAAAGTATTTACATGGGACATTGCATTTAGGCTTGTGGTATCCTAAAAACACATCTTTTAAGATATTTAGCTTTTTGGATGCAAATTATGCCAGTAGTTCACTTAATAGAAAAAGCACTTCTGGAGCTTGTCATTTTCTTAGTGATTATTTAGTTTCATGGTTTAGTAAGAAACAAGTTTCGGTTGCATTGTCCACCGCCGAAGTGGAATATGTGGCAGTGGGTTGTTGTTGCATTCAAGTAGTTTAGATGAAACAATGACTCAAGGACTATGGTTAAGTGGTTGATCACATTCCCATCAAATGTGACAATACAAGTACTATAAATCTTTCCAAAACCCCATCCAACATTCTAAGAGAAAGCATATAGACATTAGGCATCATTTTTTGAGAGATCATGTGCAAAATGATGTTGTTTTAGAATTTATTGATATAACAAAATAACTTTCTGATGCTTTTACAAAACCCTTAAATGAAGAAAGATTAAATTTCATAAAAAGGGAAATTGGCTTGCTTGATGGGAGTTCATTGCCATAGATTTTCAAAATTATATAAAAGTTTTTCATTTGCATCAAAATTTCATGAATTTTATATTTTTTTATGACTTTTATACTTAACATTTTCTTCTTTTATTTAATTTTAAATTGAGTTAACTCTTAATTCAACTCAATTTACTTATTTGACTATATGCTATTTGGTTGCATTTTGATTGCATGTTGATTGCTTTATAGTTGATTTTTGGTATCTTTAGTACCTTTGATATAATTGTTTGAATTTTTAATTGGATGCCGTCTTAGTACATAAAATGTATAATTGCATCTATTTTGATCTTGAGTTATAATGCCAATTGCATTGCATAAAATTTCCTTCAAAATCTTTTCAAAAATTTATGTTTTTTCTTGAAATTATAGTCGCTACACTCTTTTTCGCGGTAGTGATATTTAAAATTTAAAGCCATTTTGATAAGTCTTTAGTAGTCTCACTTGTGATTGTCAGATTGTAGTCATTGTTTTTGAAAATTCAAAAATCATGGTTGTGACCAGGCAGATGCGGTCGCGACTTAGTGGGTTGACCAAAAAAAAAAAAAAAAAAGCTATTGCTCAACTGGCAAAAATGCATTAAATACAAATCTTATCCTTTTTTGATAAGTTTTTCTGTCCATTTTTTCCTATAAATACCTTAATTTCAATTGTAAATCATTATTCATCTCTTATTTGAATTCTTATTATTTTCTAGCTCTCCCTCTTCCATTCTTCTTTCAAATCTATTCAATCCTTTCCTTTTTCCTCTCAATTTCTTATTCACTAATGGCCTCAAGAAAGAGTTCTAGAAAGGGAAAAGAGGTTCAAACCTCTTACCAACCCTCTCTCTTTGATCTCATGAGGGGAATTACCAAAGACAAAAACAAAACTTCCTAATAATCCAAGACAAACCCATACTTCTCGTTTAGTTTGTTTCAAAACTTTAGGAATTGAAGATACCATTATTGCTTTTCTAAACATTCTTCAATGGGGGAGGTTTGTATTCGTTGATGAAGATTGATATGGTGAGCTTACAAGGGAATTTCTTGCCACCCTTGTTGTCCACAAAAAGATTCACCCAACTCGTGGACATTATGCCATCGATTTTCGATTTTTTGGTAAGCTCTATAAATTTTCTCTTAAAGACCTTACTAACATCTTTGGCTTTCAAGCCAAAGGACCCTACACCTCAAATGACTTTTCCATTGAATTAAACCCTCTTTGGACCAAAATTTCCATTGAACCCAAATTCAACCCAAAATATTCCTTAGCCAAAGACATTAAAAACCCTTTCCATTTTTGTGCTTCATCAAATTGTCATCCTCTTTATCAATGCTAAAGGGAAAGGCAATGAAAAAGTCTCCCAAAGAGACCTCTTTTTTCTATATGGCCTTGTGAAAGGAAAGAGCATTCAAGCCACCCATTTCCCTGTAGATCAATTTCTTCATCTCTCATCCACTAAAAAAGGTGTAATTCTTCTCTCTTCTCATATCACTACAATTACCAAACATGTTAAGGCTTTTACTCCACCTAACAATGCCCTTCTCTAAAATTATATCAAAACATCCCTTATTGATTTCAATATATGATCAATGCCAAGGCATTAAGGGAGAAAGAAGGGAAATATGAATATATTTTTAGAGATATTAGGGTTCAAGAAAAGGCAAGAAAGAGGCCAAGGGTGGTGATTGGAGAGGATAGTCAAGCAAAAGAAAAGGAAAACCAAGAAGAACCCATTAAAACCCAACCTTCCCAAACCCCTTCCAATTTGGAAAAAATGTTTTCCAAAATAATGAAGAAACTTAGCCTCCTTGATCATATTTATCAAGATATATATGATATGCAAGGCAAGATAGGGTTACGTCAATGCCACTTAGAGGATTAGGAATCAAGAGAGAGTGATCAAGATATTGAATCTTAGATTCTTCTTTCTCTTTTTCTTTTTCAAATTTATTTTATTTTGTCATTTAATGCACTCATCACTTTTTTTTGGCATTTTATCTCAAAGATGTATATTGATGTTTTTAATGAATGCAATTATATGTTTTATTTACTTTGATCTTGTGTGCTTTCTTGTTGTTTAAATTCTTTTTGGTCTTGCTAATAGGAGATATAGAAAAGAACTTAAATAAATAAATAAGTTAATCAATTGAAATTCAATAATTGATTAAGGGGGAGGAGAGAGGACTTAAAATTAAAAAATTAAACTCAACATATTAAATTGACTTAAAGAATGCTTTGTGATATGTTGTTTTGAATCTTGAAAATTTAATTGTTATCATACTTGTTACTTGTTATGAATTGCATAAATTGAGAGGGGGCAACCCTAATTTTAAATGAATTGAAAGTAATTTTATATTTAAGCTCTATTTGATTGTCAAAATCATAGAGGGGGAGATTGTTGACCTAAGTTATTTCAAAACTAAGTCAATCTCTATTTTGATATTGTCAATAAAATTAAAGTTATCTAATATGTGTATTAAGTATTTGTTTTACAGATTAAACATATTTGATAGGTTGGAATTTCAAGGATTTAAAAAATTCTCTTAAGTTATGAACTTGGCCTTTGAGTTGTGACCAAGATATAAGAATCGCGACCATGACCTATAAATCGCAACTATGATTTGGTAGTCGTGACCATGACTTTTATATATAAGTCCACAACTACAATGGATAGTTAAACCACCTATGAGAAGATGCCATGTGTTAACTAGCCATTGAGATGCTTAAAGATCAAGATTGCGAAAATCCTATTGTGAGCTCAATAATGGTGTTGCGACTGCGAAAAAGGCTTAGTGACTATGACATTGTTTTGATAGTGCATTTAATGTAAGATTTTATGGCTGTTATGAAGATTTCTTTCCTATACTCTTTGTAATGAGAATTTGGAGAGAGAAAGCTAGAAATACCACCTCTAATGACCCTCATAGGAATTGAACAACCTTCATTTAAGCCAAACTCTTACAAATTTACTTCTCAAAGCCTTAACCTTTTAGTTGTATCTATTTGGTTGTTATAAAAGCATTGATTGCTCAAAAGGGTTGAGTGTTAGCCTTCAAAACATATCGTATTGGGTTGAGAGTGAGCTAACATAAAACTTTTGCATAGGTTTAAGTGTGAGCCTAAGGGAAATACTTATGAGGGTTGTGTGTTATCCAGTAAAACACATTGTAAAATTTGAAGTGAACTTGAAACTCCATTGTAATTACCTAGTAGTAGTAGAATACTCAATTGAGATTAGAGAATGGATATAGGGTTTATTAACACCTGAACCACTATAAAATCGCTTGTGTCTATTCTTTTTCCCTATCTCCTTCTAATGAAATTTTAATTTCCAATAATTTAACCCTCCTTCTTAGTGCATAAGGGCAAACAGTTATCACCAAATTAGGATGCTTCCTTTAGATGCACACAAAATAGCTTTTAGAACTCACCATAGTCACTATGAGTTATTGGTTATGCCATTTAGCTTAACCAATGCCCCTATAACCTTTCAATCTCTTATGAACAAGGTGTTTGAACCTTCTAAAAAAAGGTTATATTGGTTTTCTTTGATGATATATTGGTTTACAACTAGACACTAAATGATCATGTTCAACACTTGGAAATAGCCCTATCAGTGCTACAAGCAAACTAGCTATTTTCTATGCTTTCTAAGTGCTCTTTTGCTCAAGAGAGGGTTGAATATTTAGGGCATGTTGTCATTGTTGAGGCAGTCAGTACTGATGAAACAAAGATTATAGCAATCAAATCTTAGCCCAAACCTACTAATATAAGCTTAAGGGGATTTTTGGGTTTAACTGGATATAATAAAAGATTTGTGAAAAATTATGGCATCATTAGTAGACCATTAACTGATCTGTTAAAGAAAGATGCTTTGATATGGTGTTCAAAAGCTAAAGCAACTTTAATTGAATTGAAGGAATCCATGTGCCCCCCTCCTGTTTTGGCTCTTCCAAACTTTGAGCAATCCTTTATTCTTGAAATAGATGCTTGCAATAAGAGGATTGGAGCTATTTTGATGTAGGCTCACAGACCAATTGCTTATATAAGCAAAGCTTTGAGACCTAGAAACCAAGATCTTTCTATGTATGAGAAAGAGTTCTTGGCTATCCTTTTTGTTATTACTAAATAGAGGTAGTACCTAGAGAATGCACATTTCATAATCAAGACTAATTATGAAAGCATTAAACACTTGTTGCAGCAGAAAATAACTACTTATGTGCAAATGAAAGGGATGACTAAGTTACTTGGTTTGGACTATAGTATTTTATACAAAAAAGGAATGGAAAACAATATAAGAGATGCACTGTCAAGAAGAGAGTTTACAGATGAAGAATAAGGAGATTATTATAGCTTATCAACAACAATGCTGCCATTATAGATGTAAGAGGTTGTTGAGAGCTATGAAGGGGAGACTTATAGCTAGCAACTTATATAGTCTCTAATGCTTCAACCTAGTATGAAACCACATTTCACATATCTTTGAGGTATCCTGAGGTACAAAAATTGGATTTACATTGGAGATAAATGGGAATTGAAACTAAAACTATGCAAAACTACTCTTAATTCTGCATTAGGTGGACATTTTAGCGTTAGAAGGTCTTATAATAGGTTGAAAGCAAATTTTTTCTTGCATGGGATAAAGAATGACATGTATAATTAGGTAATGCAATGTGAGGTCTGTCAAAGGTGCAAGGGTGAGAATGTTCCCTATCTTGGTTTATTGGAATAGTTACCAATTCCCTCCTAGGCTTGGGAATCCATTTTAATGGATTTCATTGAACTGTTACCTAAATTTGATGACAAGGACACTATATTAGATGTAGTAGATAGATTCACAAAGTATGCTCATTTTATGCCAGTAGCTCATCCATTTACAGTGTCCAAAATAGCCCGAATTTTCCTCAACAACATCTGTAAACTACATGGCATGGCAAGGGACATTATCTCTGACAGAGACAAGATATTTACTAGTCTCTTTTGGCAAGAAATTTTTAAATTGGTTGGTGTGAAATTAAATCTCAACATTGCATATTACCCTCAGTTTGATGGGCAGATTGAAAGAGTAAAGATGTGCTTAGAAAACTACCTTAGATGCATGTGTTTTCAAAAGCCAGGTGTATGGAGCAAATGGCTATCCTTAACTGAGTAGTGGTATAATATAAACTGCAACACAACCTTGAAGATGACTCCTTTTCAAACACCGTATGGTGTACCACCAATTCAAGTTCCTCTACCTTCTACCCTTAGTGGTATCTATAGAAGAATTCCTAGAATAGAAGCAACATATGACTAAGCTATTAAAAGAGTAGTTATATAGCTTAGAACAGATAAAAATAATTTGCAGATGGTAAAAGAAGTGACATGTCATTTGAAGTGGGAGATTTAGTCCTATTAAAGCTTTAACCTTATAGGTAAGATTATGTGGCTATAAGAAAATGTCTAAAACTCTCAGCTAAGTATTTTGGTCCATAAAAAATCTTAGATAAGGTTGGGCCGGTAGCTTACGAACTAGAATTACCCCCTAAATCCTTTGTCCATCTAGTATTCCATGTATCCTTACTTAAAAGATTCATTGGGAAGCATTCAATAACTTTTTCTCAATTGCTTAAGCTCTATAAGTCTGTAGAATTCAAGATTAAATCCCTAGCTATCCTGCAAACTAGAGAGATTACTAGAAAGAAAGTGAAGACTATTCAAGTATTGGTTCAATAGGTGAATATGATCAAAGAGGAAGCTATATGGGAAGACCTCTCTTTCCTCAAGCCTCAATTTCTAGAATTTTTCTTTGAGGACAAGGAAATTGTCCAAGAATGGGATAATGTCAGGAACTAGAAGAAGATTGGGTTATGGATGATGGGCTAGCTTCCATGCCTAAGATGAAGTTGAAGAACCAAGAGAGACCTAAGGGAGAACCAAGCAGAAATTTGGGGACCAACAGCTTATGTCAGCATAATGAATGAGATCAGCAGCATAACCAACTCTCAATTTTAGCATTGCAATGTTATTATTAGTATTTTTTATCATTTAGTTTCTATAGCTATAATTTGTTTTTATTATCATAGCTGGAATTGACTTTTAGTATTGTAAAAAAATGAGGAATATTTGGAAAGGTTCTTTATTATGCAGATGGAAGGATACAAAAATCATTAGTGAATTAATCAAAGAATTTCCTCAATTTCTCTCTCCCTCTCTCTCTTTATTTCTTTCTCTTTCTTTTGCTTCTTCCTTCTTATCTCTATTATTCTTATCCTATTTCTTCAAGCTTAATTCTAAAAGTTATAATTCTTTAGTTTGGGTTGTTAATCTACAGTCCATGAATCAGGTATATGACAGAGTTCTATTTTCAATTTTTACCTTGGTTATCTTTGATTTTATAAGGGAAGTTACTTTGGCATTTTTCAATTTTGGCTCTTATGAGAACTTTAAAAGAGAGTTGAGTGGGAAAAGGTAAGAGTGTGAGCTTATAAAGAGAAAAGCCATTGTAATTGTGTGATTAAACATGATTGAACTTGAGTTTCACTAAATCTTGAGTGAAACATGTGAGCGAGTATTATAAGGATTATTTCTAATATTCTTTTGCAGGTTATTAAACATGTTAGTACTCAAAGATAGAGGTCATCATTCTCGTGATATTACATATTATAAATGTTTGGATTTAGGTCATTTAGGTTTTCAAAGCCCAAATAAGAAGATAATAATAAATCTTTCTGGGAAAATAAAATCCAAAGGTGCAAAGAACAAAGATGATTGACAAATTCTCCTAGAGTTCTTACAATAACTAAATAACAAAATGGACAAAAGGTAGAATAAATTTCAAAGAAGATGCAATTCAAATGAGATTATAAAATTTCCTCCTAAATAGCATAAGAGGAATGAGATTAATGAAGTGTGAGAGGAAGAAAAATGAGTATAAAAGAAAAGTTGCATCCACACCATCATTAGAGGAGGTGAAGAATCAACTTGATAGGCTTGATAATAGAGATTCTCTATTGTATATACAAGTTATTATCCTAACAAAATTACAACATTTGAAACTCCTCAAAAAATCTTAAAAGAATAAAACTTTGTTGCACTTAAAGTTGATTTTCCCTATATTGAAGACTCATTAAGAAATTATTGTAAAAAAGTTAACAAATGAGCCTAAAAGACAAAAAAGTGATGAGTTGAACAAGAAAATAGAGGCCAAGAGTGAGCAAAAGCAGAGTATTATTTTCAAATATAGTGAGAATAGAATAAAAGAGAGTAAAAATGAGAAAAAGAAAGAAAAAAAAAGAGTAGAGGGACAAATTTGAAAATAAGAGAATTGACTAATCTAAAAGTTGTGAGTGACAGAGAAGAGAGAAAACAAGTATGCATTATTGAGAAAGAAAAAGAGTTTTATTTTTTAACACTAATAAGTTTGAACTATCTTTGTTTAGTTTTGTTTCTCTTTTGAGGATCATAAAAAAGGTTTGTCATGGATTAATAAAAATGATACAAGCAAAAAAACCTTAATCAAGAAGTTTTGATGGCATTGAGATAGTAATTGTGTTTGAATCTTTTGGAAAAAGTTGCTTACTAGTGTTATTAACACAAATTCCTGTCTTGAAGAGTTTAAGTTATTTGATTAGAGAAGACTACAAACTAAATTTCCATGGTAAAGATTCGAGGATGAATCCTTTTGAGAAGAGAGAGAATGATGATAATCAAGCCACCTTACACGAGGATCATAATGCTATGCATGGGAAAGACTTCAAGAAGGTTCTTCAAGCCTGTCCTTTTCATCAACTTAGCATGGAATGGAGTACAAATAAAGTTTTTCATATACTCATTAGATCATTCAAAAATAGAAGAGTTAAAAGGATGCATGAAGTTTTCTACAATCTTATTTGCATAATGAGCTTTGCTTATGAAAGACATTGCATTCAAGGAAGCTTCAAGGGGATAATTAATATATTCAAGCCTAATGCTAAGACCAAGAGGTTATTCTATAATTCAATTTATTTCTGCTTTTCTATCTAAGTAATTGGATTGTTTTACTTGTTTAAGACAATGTTTAAAATATATTTGGGTTGCCATTAGATATGTCTAAGCCCATAGGTTAGTTAGACTACTTTATTTTCATGTTTTAAGTAGTTTTGGGCCTATTTTAAATTAGGTCAAGGTCCAATATGAGTTTTATTTAAATTCTTTAATTAGGAAGAATTCCTAGCTTATTTTAGAATTCTAAAATAGTCTTGAGTCACTATATAAACTTAAGTTTGCTTTGTAATTAAAGACAGATTATTGATTGAATAAAATTTTGGTTTACCTACTCTTATTTATTAATTCTTGCTTGAATCAAGGTTATACATCAAAGCTAATTATTTTCTGTGTATCTATTCCAAGGTTCTCTTTATAAGTTGATTTATGTGCGGAGATCATATTCTAAAGTGCTCTATCATGAATTGAATTTGGGTCATTGACTTAGCAACAAATCTGATTTGGCTACCTAAGGAGTCGCTTACAAGTGTAAAGATATTGGGTCTCAAGTTTAATATATTTGTGGTTCGTATCACACTTCTTGCACACTCTAGGGTAGGGTAAGTTCAAAATTAAATCAAATTTAGCCTTATCTTCCTCAATGTTCCTACTTGAAATTACATACCTCAAGATAATTCCTTATTTTACCATAAAATGATATTTTTCAAAATTTAAAACAATATTTATCTCAATACAATGTTTTAATGCACAAGTCAAATTATCTAAATATATATCAAATGAGTCACCATATAATGTAAAATCATCCATGAATACTTTAATACAATTCTTAATATAATTTGAAAATATACTCATCATACATACATTTTTGAAATGTAGCAACCACATTACACAATCCAAACTTCTAAAATCAAAGCTTACAAAGGGGCACATAAATGTGGTCTTCACCTGATCCTCTAATGCAATCACAATTTGATTATATCTTTAAAAACTATCAAGAAATAGAAATGGGACTTACAAGCTAAACAGTGATGCATCTAGTCATAAATGGTAAAGGAAAATGATTCTTTCTTATTGCTAAATCTAGCTTGAAATAGTCTATGGACATATGTGCCATCCACTTTAGATCCTTGTTGGAACAAGTTTAGTGCATTGCTTTTCTACCACCATGATTGTGGACTCTTTTTAGCACAACTTGAACTACTTATCTATTAGCTATATAAAATTGGGTAAATGACTCACACATCTAATAATTTTAGAATTTCCTTCTTAACCACTTTAATAATTTGAGGATTCAACCTCTTTTGAGGATCTCTACTTGGTTTAGAACCATTTTCCAATAGGATTCAATGGATACACATTGATGGACTTGTGCCTTTGATGTCAGCTATAGTCTAACCAATGGTTGTTCTTTTGTGAACCCTCAAATTTGCACCCTTATGATCCGGCTGCAAGTTGACACATGCTAAGATTAGTGTGTTACATAGAGCTAGTACGATGTTCGTACTATCCAGTTAGCGGGCATGGGTCAAAGGGGCAGTGCCTTATTGAAAAAATAAATTTCCACAAAATTGCACCTTTAGAGGACAAACACTCGATTATGAACCCATAGAATCAAACTGTCACATCCCAACTTTAGAGATATGGTGGTCCTAGAACGTGGGAAGACATAAGGTCATACACACCCATGGAACCCACTCATAAACATACAATCACTACCTAGGATCATACTAAAACCTCATGCATTAACTCAGTTAAACCATTTATAAGAAAACTTTAAGTTGCGAAAGAATAGTTAAAATATACTTTAAATACAATCTATAAGAAAATAATATTTAGACTCCAAATAAGTCACCAAAGCATAACATTTCAAAATAAATTCCCTAAACAAAATATTCTCGGAGCGTCTAAGGATGACTCTTCATCACATAGCAAAGTGAATAACTTGGACAAGAAAATTCCCTAAGCGAAGTAGATTGCTTGAGCCATCACCTTGCCACCTCATAATGCTCACTTGGAACTATACAAGAAAAAAGGGGTGAGATAGATAATCTCAATAAGCAAATAATATAGCTTATGCAATAACACACATCCCTTAAAAAGGGCCCATAACTTATAACATATAGTTCATGAATCAAAGTTTATAGTTCATAGTTTGCAATTTAGCAAGGTTCGTAGAGATCACACTTATAACACTTATCACTTAAAAAGAGTTGAGGCTACTTTAGCTCATTCACTCTAGGGAGAGGTAGCTTATACCAAATTCCAACTCCTAACCCATTACTTATAAAGAGTCATGAAATTGATTAGGCTCCATGGCTAGATCCGTCTCTTCTAACTAAGGTGAATACACTACTCCTATCTATCGGGTTAAGACCAAGTGCATAGGTTTTGATGATTACCCGCATCGGCTCGAGGATTTCTATATAGAGGATTAAATGTACCATAGCTAGAGATAATGGTAATCACTAATAACAATAACACTTAAGAAAACAATAACATTTAGCATAATAGCAATGGCAATTTAACTTATTAAACAAAAGTAAGATAATTATGTGGTTCTAGAAAAAAAGTAAGGTAAGGTAATAATTACAAAGGTTTTTTCATATCATTGAATAAACAATAATGACTTTGGACTAATTATCCTTTGACAACTCAAGTTTAACAAAGAAATCATATAATTATAATTGCAAGTAGAAAAAGACTTGGGTTTTAAGAATCTCAAAGGTTCCCATAACATAACCACTTGTACTTGTAACATGAATATAATGTTTACTCACCTTATGGTTCTTTTGCTCCTAGTACTTATAGCCCCTTGCACTTCTGCTACTCCTCAAACTCTAACATAATATTTAATTTATACTTAGTATTTTCTTAATCATCATGCTATCCTATCCCACAACTATCCCATACACATATCACATTCACATACACTTGGAGTTGCACTTAGAAGTGCACTCATCACTTGCACATAACATGTTGACTTTCAAAGTCTTGCATACTTTGCCTTTATAGGCCCATATGAAATCACATTATAACCCATATTATGACTTTTCTAAAGTCAAACACAATATATCATGATCTTTATATCAATTCAATTTAACATTTAACTTAGTACACTTAACACCTTCCATAAATATTAACTTAACAAGTAATCTTTCAAGTATCATGCTTATCTCTTATGACTAATTTATACAATCAATCTCATCATCCATTTAAGATCATTAACTCATTATTAACTCATCATAAAACTTATTTCCCATATCTCTTAATCACATCATAGAAATAGGATTAGGAAACCCTAGGTATACCCTATTATCTTTAGACTTTGTCTAGAGTTATTCTTTCAATCAACATTCAATAAAATCATTTATCATTTATGTATACATGTCAATAATCATTAAAATATATGACATAAAAATTATAGACATTGGGATTGGATTCCCAATATAGGCTGAATTATACAATCAAGAAAGATCATGAACCTTTTTACTTTTCACACTTTTCGTTCATTATGTAATATGCAAACACATGATTTAAACCAATATTTTTCATGTAAACATGGAAAAAATTATTTTAGAATATATATATATATATATATATATATATATATATATATATATGTATGTATGTATGTATGTATGTATGTATGTATATATTGTATCGGCATCCATATCAATATATATGCATGAAAATTTTCTAACTTTAGATTCTAAGATGGAAACCATGAATCTTTCTTGTTTCCGATACTTTTCGGTCATTATAGTAATATGTA
Source organism: Reutealis trisperma (assembly GCA_947687605.1). NCBI lineage: Eukaryota > Viridiplantae > Streptophyta > Magnoliopsida > Malpighiales > Euphorbiaceae > Reutealis > Reutealis trisperma. The sequence goes on along the minus strand of CANTUT010001666.1, from coordinate 65,325 downwards.
GACACATGATTTAAACTAATATTTTTCATCCAAACATAACAGAATCCAAATATACACAAATCAGCAGCCCTTTGTACTACCTATGTATGTAAATTCCAATTTGAGGTTGTAGGATGAAAATCATGAGTTCTCTTGCTTTTTGGTATTTTCTGATCATTATAGTAATATATAAAAATATTATTTAAATTAATATTTTTCATCTAAACACAACAAAAATCAATTTAAAACATCATAATGCAAGAATCGGCAGCCCCCCTTGTGTTTATGCATGAAATTTCAAATTTTGAGTTTTAGGGTTCATCTTTGGAGGATTCACTTAGAGAGGTTTGTATTTTCGATAGAAAAATCAATTTCTCTTTCAAAAATTCACCTAGGCTGAATTTAATCAATAGAAATTAATAAAAAATCTAAAATAATTTTCTCATGATTAGTTTCATAGAAATCAAATAGTAATTTGAAAGGAGAGAAAAACTTTCGAAAACGGTCGTGAAATCGCAAGGTTTGAAGGTACTTTGTGAATTTCTATTGAGAGATTATTTTTGAGAGAATTTTCTACTAGAAATATGATAGAAAACAAAATGGTGGCTGCTATTACTAGGGCTAGCTGAATTTTTGGTTTAAATATTTAGGGTTTTGGCTAATTTCTAAGTTTACCCTTAATAAGCTAGGTGATGAGTGTTTTAGTGTAGTGGACATTTGGGAAATTGGGCCTTTTATTTAATTTATGGGCTGATTATAGATAATTAAAAATAAAATATTTTTCTTATTATTTTCATTAAAATTATCCCCAAAATATTTATTTAAAATATTTTAAAATGCTCATAAAAATTATTTTTGCTTAAAAATCGCTTTGTGCATGAAAATTCAATTTATGTGTAATAAATTATTTTATGCTCATACACTTCATATAAATCACTTATTTCATTATAATAATTCATATTATGCATATTAGAACTAATCTAACATGCCACATACTCATCAATCACATCACATATGAATTTCCATAAAAGCATATATTTTGTCATAATAGCTCTAAATTCAAGAAATTTAGTCACGAAACTCCTAGGGTAGGTGTAGATTGTTACACAAATTGGGCCCAAATCGAATCAAGAATGAATGAAAATGGGATGAAAAATGAGGTGCGACTGTCACATCCTAATTTCAGAGATATGATGGTCCTAGAATATGGGGAGACATAAGGTCACCCATGCCTGTAGTACCCACTCATTCATATAATAATCTTGCTTAGGATCATATCGAACCTCATGCATTACCTTGATAAAAACCCTTTATAAAGGAAAACCTTAAGTTGTGAAAGAATAGTTAAATGTACTTTAAACATAATCCCAAAAAAAATGAACATTTTAAAGGCTCCAAAATAAATTCATCAAACATATAGTTCCAAAATAAGATTCCCAAAATAAGAACTCTTGGAGCATCTAGAGACTCATCCTAACATATCATACTAATAACTTTGATAAGGAAATTTTTCGAGCAGAGTAGGTTGCTTGAGCGATCACCTTGCCTCCTCATACTGCTCACCTGAAACCATACTAGGAAAAAGGGTGAGAGATAGATGATCTCAATGAGTAAACAATAACACTTGTAAAATAGCATGTATCCCTTTATAAGGGTTCAAGATTCATAAATCATGGTTTGCAAATGAGCAAGGTTCACAAAAATTAACTTGTAACCTGTAAAACTTGTAAAGAGTGATGGCTATTAGCTCATTCACTCAAGGGAGAGGCGACCTTATACCAAATTCCAACTCCCAACTTGTAACTTGTAAAGAGTTATGGAATTGATCAAGCTCCATGGCTAGAACTGCCCCTTTTAGCTGAGGTGGATACACTACCTCTATCCATTGGGTTAAGACCATGTGCACAAGTACCGATGATTACCTGCATCGGTACGAGGATTTCTGCATAAAGGGTTCATAGATACCATAGCTAGAGCTAATAGCAAATGCTTATCACAATAGCATTTTAGAATGCAATCACATGTAACATAATAGCAATAGCAATTTAACTTATTGGGCAAAAGATAATAACAATGTGGTTCTAGAAAGAAAATAAGGTAAGGCGATAATTCACAAAGGTTCTTTATTTTAAATGGATAATCAAAATTAGTTTTGGACCAATTGTCCTTTGGCAACCTAAGCTTACAAAGAAATCCTTTAGTCATAATTAAAAATAGAAAAGAACTTGGGTTTCAAGATATTAAAGGTTCATATAGCATGATAATGTGTACTTGTAACTCGAATATAATGTTTACTCACCTTGTGGTACCTTTGCTCCTATTACTTATTGCCGCTTTTGAACTTCTACTACTCCTTAAGCTCTAACATAATATTTAATTTGATAGTGTTTATTTAACATCATGGTATCCTATCCCATACTACCCCATGAACATATAACATTCGCATATACTTGGAATTGCACTTAGAAGTGCACTCATCGCTTGCACATAACATGTTGACTTTTACAGTCTTGCATACTTTGCCTTTATAAGCCCATATGAAAAACACATAACAACTTATATCAAGACTTTTCTAAAGTTAACCATAACATATCATGATTTTAATATCAACTCAATTTAACATTCAACTTAATGTACTTAACACTTTTAATTTATCAAGTAGCCTTTCAAGTATCATGTCTTTCTCTTATGATCAATTCGTACAATCAATTTCATCATCCATTTAAGATTATTAACTCATCATAAACTTACTTCCCATATCACTTAATCATATAAACATATTAATCACATCATAGAAATAGGGTTAGGAAACCCTAGATATATCTAATTGCCTCTAGACTTGTCTAGAGTTACTTCTTCAACCAACATGCAATTTAATCATTTATTATTCATGTATATATGTTAATAATCATTAAAATATATCATATAAAAATTATAGACATTGGAATTGAATTCCCAATGTAGGCTGAATTACACAATTAAGAAAAAACATGATTTTTTTCTCACTTTTCGCTCTTTTTGTTCATTACAGTAATATGCAAAAACATGGTTTAAACCAAGATTTTTCATGAAATCAAAACAAAAATCATTTTACAATACTTTAATTTACAAATCATCAACTATATATATATATATATATATATATATATATACACATGCAAATTTTCCAACTTGAGGTTTTAGGTTGAAAACCATGAATCATTCTTGTTTTCAGTACTTTTCGATCATTACTGTAATATGTAAACACATGATTTAAACCATTATTTTTCATCCAAACATAACAAAAATCATTTTAGAATTCAATTATACACAAATTGGCAACCATAGACAATCCTTTTGAATGAAAATTCCAAGTTTAGGGTTTAGAGCAAAAATCATGACGTTTCTTGCTTTTCAGTGTTTTCCGATCATTACAGAAACATACAAAAATATGATTTAATTTGATATTTTACATATAAACACAGTAAAAATCAATTTAGAACACAATGATGCAAGAATCAATAGCCCTTCCCTTATTATGCAAGAATGTAACAACCCACAACCACCTTAGAAATTTTCGTGACAATTTGCTTGACTTAGAACCACTAAGGCTAAGTAAGTGCCTTTATGGAAATTTATGTGCTATGTGATTGATGAGTATGTGGCATATTAAATTAATTTTAATATGCATAAAATGAGTTATCATTATGAAATAAATGATTCATATGAAGTACATTAGCATAAAATAATTTATTTTATATAAAATGAATTTTTAAGCAAAAAGGCGATTTTTAAGCATAAAATAATTTTATGAGTATTTTAAAATAATTTTTAAAATAAATATTTTGGGGGAAATTTTAAAAATAATAATATGAAAAATATTTTTATTTTAATCACCTAATTAGCCCCAAAAATAATTAAAAAGTGCAAATACCCAAAAGCTCTCTACACCAAAACACTCATAACATAACTCATTAAGTGTAATCTTGAAAATTGCCCAAAATCCTACATATATATTATGAAAATTCAGCCAGCCCTCATTCCAGCAGCCACCATTCTATTTTTTCATTATTTTGGCAAAAAAATTCTCTCAAAATTATTCTCTCTACCGAAATTCACAAAATACTTTCAAACTTTGCGATTTTGTGACCGTTTTATAGGTTTTTCCTTTCCTTTAAATTCAACCTAGGTGAGTTCTTGAGAGGGAAATTAAATTTTCTACCACAAACACTGATCTCTCTACGCGATTTCTCTAAAGGTGGATCCTATAACTTAAAATTTAAATTTTCATGCATAAACAAAATAAGAGGGGAGGGGGAGGGGGGTAGGGCTCAATTTCTGCATATTTGTATTCTAAATGGATTTTTATGTGTTTAGATGAAAAATGTTGAATTAAATCATATTTCTGTATATTACTGTAATGACCGAAAAGTTTTGGAAAACAAAGAAATTCAAGATTTTCATCCTAAAACTTGAAAGTTGGAAAATTTCATGATTTTATATTGGTATGGCTGCCGGTTTGTGTATGGTGGGATTATAGATTGATATTTATTATGTTTGGATGAAAAATAATGATTTAAATCACATGTTTACATATTGCTGTAATGACTATAAAGTACCAAAAATAAGAAAACTCATGGTTTTTCATCCTAAAACCTAAAGTTGAGAATTTTTATACATATGGATCTATATATGTGTGTTGATTCCTACATATTCATGTTCCATAATGATTTTTGTTTTGATTACATGAAAAATCTTGATTCAAACTATGTTTTCACATATTATTGTAATAGATGGAAAGTGCGAAAAGTAAGAAAATTCAGGTTTTTTCTTTTATGGGGCATTCGGCCTACATTGGGATTCTTATCCCAATGTCCATAATTTTTATGTAATGTATTTTTATGATTATTGGCATTATGAATGAATGATAAATGGTTAAATTGCATGTTGGTTGAAGGAATGACTTTAGACAAGGCTAGAGACGATTTGGTATACTTAAGGTATCTTAACCTTATGTTATGATTGCAATGTGAACGTCATTGGTTAACATGGAAATAGGTTTTATGATGAGTCAATAATGAATTTATGATCTTGAATTGATGAAAAGATTATTTGAGTAAATTGGGCATAAGAGATTGGCATGACATTTGAAAGGCTATTGATAAGTTGACATGCATAGAAGTGTTAAGTGTACTAAGATGATTGTTAAAGTGAATTGATATCAAGAGCATGACATTGTGCTTGAGTTGAGAAAAGTATTGGTATGATTTATAATGTGTTTTCATGTGAGCCTAGAAAGGCTAAATAGGCAAGACTTTTAAAGTCAACATGTTATATGCAAGTGATGAGTGCACATTGATGTGCAACTCTAAGTGTATGCAAATGTTATACGTGCATGGGGTAGTTATGGGATAGGATAGCATGATGATTAAATATGTACTAAGTATTGAATTCAATATTATGCTAAAGCTTGAGGAGTTCTAGAGGTTCAAGGGCTACGAGTACTAGGAGCGAAGGAACCACAAGGTGAGTAAACATTACGCTATTGTTACAAGTGCAAGCTATCATGATTAAGTTAATGGGAACCTTTGAGATTCTTGAAACCTAAGTTCACTTCATTTTAAATTTGATTATATAATTTCTTTATCAAGCTTAGGTTGCCAAAGGATAGTTAGTCAAAAACCAATAATGTTTATTTAATGATATGAAAAACCCTTTTGATATTGCACCTTACCTACTTTCTTTTTGGAACTACACTATTATTGGATCTTTTGTTCAAAAAGTTAAACTACTATTGTTATTGTGGTATATGTTAATATTACCTTAAGTGCTATTGTTATATGTAAATACTATTAGCTCTAGCTATGGTACCTCTAATCCTTTATGTAGAAATCCTCATGCCGATATGGGTAATCATCGGAACCTATGCATATGGTCTTAACCCAAAGGATAGGGGTAGTGTATCCACCTCAGCTAGAAGGGGCGATTCTAGCCATAGATCTTGATCAGTTTCACGACTTTCTAAATTATGGGTTGGGAGTTGTAATTTGGTATGACGCCACCTCCCCCTCGAGTGAATGATCTAATATAGTCATTTACTCTTTATGGGTAATAAGTGTTATAAGTGTGATTTTTGTAAACTTATAGTGAAAATCATGCTAAAGTGAAACTATGAAACCATGATTTGTAAATCATAAACTATGTGTTATATGCAATGGGCTTTCTTTGAAAAATGGGATATATGATATTGTAAATGCCATATTATTTACTCATTGAGATCATCTATCTCACCCTTGCTCTTGTGTGGTTCCAAGTGAGTAAATTTAAGGAGGCAAGGTGATGGCTCAAGCTTTCTACTTCACTTGGGGGATTCCTTGTCTATGTCTTTAATTATACTATGTTATGAAGAGTTACTAATAAATGCTCCGAGAGTTTATTTTAGGATATTAAACATTGATGATTTATTTTATTCAGACTTTAAATGTTATTTCCTTTATAAGATGTTTTCAAAGTATTTTGTTAAACTATTCTTCTACATATTGAAGTTTCCTATATTATTGGACATTTAAGTTAGTGCATGGGTTTGGTATGATCCTAGGCATGATTGTATAAGTGTAAGTGGGTTCTACAGGCATAGGTGACCTTATGTCTCCCCATGTTCTAGGACCATCATGTCTATAAAGTTGGGTTGTGATAAAGTTGGTATCAGAGCTATAGGTTATCCTTTGTTGCCATTTGATCAGTGTCAAGTTGGTATTAGAGTTAGTTTTTAAAAGTCTAGTTTAGACTTATCTATTTATTAGGTTAATTAAGTATAATCCTAGTGCATAGGAATTTTTCTGTCATGTCATTTGCAGTCTATCACTAGCATAGTTTTGCAAAATCTTGATAGGTTATAGAGATCCTTGTTACTGCTTGCCAGCCTTATGCTTATTTTGATAGATGACTAAGAAGATTACCTTACTTGAGGACCATGACCCAGAGCACCCCGTGTCATTTTTAAGAGGACTTGGTCGGAGATGTTTGAAAGAGTCGTGTCTGTTATACGCCTCGCGAGGGAAGAGAACCCTAATGAGGAGGAGGACCCCGAGGAGTGCCTGTACCATGATTGGGTTTATAATAAATTTAGAAATTGGAGGATCACTACTCAAATTTGAAGGAGGAAAATCGATGTCTTAGGCTTTTGGTTTATGCTTTGAGAGAGGATGTGGAGCAGCTTAAGGTAGGGATTGTTGAGCATGAGGGAGACTACTCATCATCAAGGTCTTTATCTTCGACTAGTCATTGACAGTATAGAGATCTCCTTTATTACCAATGTGGCAGCAGTGGACATGTCACCCTCGACTACCTTAGTGGAGGAGACACAAGGGCTAGGGCAAGTAGTTGGTGATGATCGATGTAATGACATTGTACTTTATATGATATGAATGATATTTCTCTTAACTGCCTTGTTACTTAGTATGAAATGATTCCTTTTATTGCTTATGACATGATTGATTTATATATGATAGGGAATTTATGATGCTATGAGTTATATGATACATGATTATGATGCATGGCCCATACCATGATATGTGCTATGTGATAAGTGATATATGATATATGATATATGCTTATGACATGACACAATAAATCTTAGGTTGAGTGCATGATAAATGTAATAGTATGATAATGGGATTAGAAGGTTTAATAGGGAAATAGTACTAAGTTCCCTTATCATGATAACAGAATGCCTTTCAGAAAGAAGGTTCACACAGCAGGCTAGCCTATTAGGGCAAGTGAGGATGCCTTATTGGACACTGCATCATATGCCACCTTTGCACCTATATGGTTAAGGGAAAGATCTAATTCAGGGGCACCAAAAATAGGCTTTAATGAGCAAGCATCTTCGTAGGAGGTGCAAGCTATGCATGAGGAAATGAGAGACCTGCGTAAGGAATTAAAGGAGTTGTGAGCTCAAAGGTGGGAAGTGCCGCCAACACAAGAGAGGAATGAAGTTTTGCCACTTACAATAGTGGCACCTGCTCGAAAGGAGAGGAAGCGACTACCTCGTGAAAGGATGACCATAGCAGAATTCAAAAAGTTATAGCCACCTACCTTTTATGGTGAAAAGGTAGATGACCCACATGAATATTTGGATGGGATGGATAAGCTAGTCTATATATTTTCTTGCTCGAATCCTTAAGTGATTGAGTTGGTAAGACTCCAACTTAAAAAGGAGGCTTGGTATTAGTATGAGAGGAACATCAAGGAGCAATTTTATAGAGAAGACCCACCTATATGGGCAAAATTTAAATAAGAAGCTACATACTAGTTCTTGCTTGAGGGAGAAAGGCAAGATAGGGCATTACAGTTCGAACAATTGAAGTAGAAATTGGGAATGCTAGTATTAGATTATGTAAAGGAATTTAATCAGCTCAGCAGATTTGCTACCAATATTATTCCTCTTGAAGCAAGCTACATCAACTGGTTTTTAAGGGGACTGATCACACCTCTGTTCAACTTATTGGCAGCGATGGAATTTTCAACCTTGTCCAAGCTGATAGATAAGGCCAAGATAATGGAGAAGAAGTATAAGGCGGAGAGAGCCGAATGAGACAAATGGGACCAGAAAGGGAAGCATAGGAATAAGGGTCATAGAGGACAACATAGAGGAGAAGGAGGCCTAAGGAAGGAATCTTCAACACCTGGACCATGGAATGTTCAAGCTAAGCAGAAACTCCCCACTTATGGCAAGTGTGGAAAGAAGCATCCCGGAGTTTGCCAAAGAATTTTGGGTACTTACCTAAAAGTGTGGGCAAATGGGACATTTCATTAAGGACTACCCTCAGACAAAGAATTTGGGGAATGTGACCTCGGAGCCTCTATAACCCAGACCATACCAACCCTAAGCACAAGGAGCAAAGAATAAAGGGCTAGCTAATAGGAATGTGTTGACAGTGGACAATAGGGGAAAAGGGTGTGTCTTCGCCCTAAATCAGCAAGAGGCCCGTGCTTTGCACACAGCCATCACAGGTATCATTCCTATATAGAATTCTAATGTAAGATGTTTGATTTATTATGGTGTTATTCATTCTTTTGTGTCCCTATGTTTTGCTAAGAGTCTTGGTAGAAATAAGGAATAAATGATTGAACCTTTACTAGTATCAACTCCTTTAGGAGAAGTAATGGAAGTGAAGTATGTGTTTAAGGATTGCGAGGTAGATATTAATGGATGAAAACTCCTTGTAGAATTGCTAGAACTAGATGTAATAGAATTTGATGTAATCCTGGGGATGGATTGGTTATATGAGAATGGGGCTCGTATTGACTATAGGGAAAAGTTGGTTGAGTTTAGAATGAAGGATGGGAAGAAGTTTATGTATCTATAAGGCCTCGCCCGAGCACCAGTCTGATCCGCCGAGGAATCGAAATGCTCATGGGGAGAAACTCTACGATTGGAACTCGCTGTGAGTTCAAAAAATTGATTTTTGTATTTTGAAAGTTGAAAAGTGAGTCGCCACTTTAATTTATTTATTTTAATTGGGAAAATTAAAGAAAACCCAACATGATTGACTCTAAAAATGATTTGATTTATCCCAATGAAAAAATGCACCAATCCGCGAGTGACCAAGGAGGGCTCGGGGATCAGGTTTTGGTAATTACACAATTAAGAAAATATATTTTCTTTAGTTTGGCTAAAATTGTAAAATAACTCTTGAAAAAGGAATTTTTGTGTATGCATGAACATGAATATAATGATGACTGAAACAAATATATATATATATATATATATATATATATATATATATATATATATATATATATATATATATATATATATATATATATATATATATATATATATATATATATATATTTATATGATGAGATGGAATGATAATAAATAAGTAAGATAAATCCTACTTAATTATTACAATATCAAAATAATTGAAATAAAGAGGATCTTTCCTCTAGCCCTTATGGGTACTAGGAAAAGCACACATTCCCCAACTAAACTATAAAATCATAAACAAAAGATTAACGTAAATAAATCAAAATAAAAATGACAAAATATTGATAAAAAAATTTTAGAGTTGATGCCCTTCAGAATGGCAGCCTGCGTATCCTATTGAACAAGAATCAAACCCCACGCAGTTCTTCCTTCTTGCAAAGGAGGGGTTTTAAAAATGTGCTGGTTTGCTTATTAATTTAATTCTGATTCTTAAATTAACAAGTTTTTTAGATATAATCAGTTTTAAACCTAAAGAGAATTCTAGATCAGAATTTTGAATTTTGAAAATAAAAAAGAGATTATACCTTTGCTTTTCTTGACTTTCGAATGAATGGAATGAGCCTTGCTCTGAATCTGAACTCCACTTTGAATTCAAAAGAAACTTGGAATCTGGATCTAAAGGCAACAAGTATGTTAGTATAAGAGAGGATTTATGCCTTGACATGTGTCTCAACTACCTTGGAATCTGTCCAAATGAGCTTGAAAGAGGCTTTATTTATAGAGTTGCCAGAGGGGGTTCTGGCGGTATAGACGACAGCTCAGCACGTCGCTGGCGGCTTGGGCGGCATGGGCGATGTGCCGGCTGTCCGGCGGCACCAGCAACGTGCCAACCATCTGGTGGCACATTAAGTGTGCCTCTTTATTGCTGGCACCAAATCAGTGCTACCCATGGCGGCACGACAGGCGTGCTACTCTGACAGTGGCACAAAATGCGTGCTGCCCATACGGCAGCACTCCTGCCCAGACGCGACGTGCCTCTCGTGCGGTTCGACTTGTTTTCTACTTTTTTGTTCATTTCAGGTCTGTTTCAGTTCTGATTTGAGCTCGATTTGATCCTGTGGGTTTGTAACTGAAAGACAGTCGACTGGAGGTGTAATTTTAAGGGTTCACAGTATCAAGGGGATAGGATTGAGAATCCTCCAAACTTAATATAAGCTTTGGGAGCAAGAAGGATGTTAAGGAAATGGTGCCAAGCTTATTTAGCCCACGTAATCGATGCTGACAAAGAGACCACTGTTTGAGACTAGAGCATTCCAATGGTGGAGGAGTTCATAGACGTCTTTCTAGAAGAATTACTTAGAATACCCCTTGATCATAAGATTGAATTTAACATCGAATTGCTATCGGGTACATAGCCTATATTAATATCGCCATACTACATGGCACTGATGGAGTTAAAAGAATTAAAGATGGTTTCACCAAAACCTAACCAAAATTTATCTATTCTTCTTCCTATTTTCTTAATTCCTCGAATCCCTCTCACTATTTTTAGCTTCACTTTCCCCAAGGCCTACATGTCTATAACTCATTGACAATAATGAAGGGGATAACATACGCCTTTTAATAGGGCATCTTTCCTCTGAATGATCTAATTTTCCACAAGCCACACATAGATGCTCGGGGAACCTCAGCATAACATCACAGAGTGGTGGAATTGGTTTTGCTTTCAGATTTTGATGCATATGCCTAACTCGAGCTAACTCCCATTTCACATTTCTCATCATTCTTTTCAAGCTATGTACTTCCTCCCTTAACATATGAAGTTCCCTCGTCGCTTCCTTATATTGTGCTTTCATCCTTACCACCCAAACAGGATCAAGATCCTCTTTCGGGTTTATCTTTTCAAGCTTAGGCATATGATACTTCCCTTTCTCTAATAGGGTTACAAATTTGTGGCATCTACATCTACAATCAAATAGTATAACACAGTAATACAAAAATACAACAATGCACACATGATTCATAAAGATAAGGAAATAACTAACATGTATCATTAACACAGGTCTAGCTTAGTAGTACAATTCAACAATGATAAGAATTCTTAGGCTTCTTGGTTTAACCTATAGTTCATATAGTTATTAAGCCTATGTAAGACTTAAACCTTTGGCTCTAATACTATCTCTGTCACTACCCAATTTCTAGGCTGTGATTATCTTAAAGTTCAGGGAGACATAAGGTCACTTAAACCCATTGGACACTATTGATCTTATTATCATTTTACATATTCCATTTTGCAATCTTCCCTAAGATCAAAACCACGTTCATTCTTTGTCCTTTCCCATTATTACTTCAACCACTTATTTATAACCATTATACTTTCATGCCATCTCATGATCTTGAATAGAACATCATTCATAAATGTTAACAAATACTATCCATACATTTTTACTTACTATTGTAGATACTTATATATAACAAATATTATTAATTATTTACATTACTCTCTAGCATAACATACTTTAATAGTAAGCCTTGAAACACCATGGAGCTCTAGATTATTTATTCTCAAAATGACACAAGCAATACAAACATAACACTTTTAGCCAGTCCCAAGCAAAGAAGTGTAACTCGGAGTTTACCTTGCTAATGATCACTCCAACCTAGAAAATTATAACAACTACAGGATGAGACCAGCTTAGTGAGTATAAAATAATATAACATATCATGTAGGCAATATAAGAGGTTATCACTTAGGTTGATTCGAGGTAGCAATCGAGTGATGTTAAACAAAATTGGCCATATTGAACTTTAGAGTGTATTTTAGCAGATATAATAATGTCTTGGAAGTGGAAAGCTTTCCACATATAAATATTAGAATGGCGGTCTAAACCTTTCTCACTCATATACATCACATTACGCAAAACTAATCAGGTTTTACAGTTAGGCATTCCCCTCCAATAGAGGTCGGGTACTCTCACCCTACCCACGGGATTATACCAAGTGCACAAGGATGTCTTTCCTCACATCAGAGAGATTTTTGCTTAGTCATGGGTATTCATAAAAGGCATATTCAAAATCTATACTAGGAATTCAATGGAAAGTAGTTGGCATATTAATCATTAGGCATAAAATAGTATCAATGTAAGAGGCTCATTATGCTCAAATTATCATATAAGAAGGATATTGAATTCAAAGGCTCATAATTTGTGGGCTACACATATTCAATGTCTCTTTAGGACATACCTTAAACGATCGTATTTCAAATAATGGTTGTAAACAACATGGCACAATTACATCATATTATTAAGTACTCACCTTAGCTCCTTTGCTCCTATTGTATTTTTCATTCTTTGCTTAGTTAATGTCCTTCTTGGTCTTGAGCAATTTCCTTGCCCTTGCCTTGGAGTTCCACACCCATAATATTTCAATTACATATTAATTAGTAACTAATGGTGTTACTAATTACATCTTTTACTTGTTTTAATACTTCTACTTATAATAGAGATGTATCAATTGTGTCACACCTATACTTATACTTTATCATTGTTTATAAGCAATTCCAAGCTAAATTCCTCATTCAATTTCATGATTCCAAGTTTAAATCTCAAAATTTTCAAATTGTTCCATAAACCCTAAAATTTGGAGAAAACTATCAATATCACTTTCAAATCTCAAATTGACTATAGATTCATGAAATTAACACCTAGGCAATCAATTCCCAATAATTAATTTGAGTTAATTCACTCTTATTCATGTGAACCCTAACTTATCCTATGTAGGTCCAATTTGGGGACAACTCATAATTCCTCATCAAATCTCCAAATTAATTGTAGAATTATGAAATTGACATAAAATATAACATATGTGATCACTTAATTATCACCATTTAATATTATAATACCTAATTCTTCTTTTAACTATGTTTATGGCTCTAAGACTTTCAAGTCTTGAATCATGTTCTTAAAAGTCATTATAACACTTCTAATTCATTCTTCTTCATCTAAAATAGCCATAGGTGTACTTAACTAGAATATAGAATACTTCCTTGGTCATTCACTAATATGGCCGAACTTCCTTTTAGTGTTACTTAGGTCCATTTCAAGTTTTCTCTTCCTATCTTTCCATTAATCCTTTAATTTTTCTAGTCAAATCTCCATATTTCATCTAAAATCATTCAAGACTACATTTTATTCATAATCACACTATTTAAGCTGGTGTAAAAAGAGATTTTTAAACAACCAAATCACTATAATCAACCTTAGAATGTAGAAAAGTGTAAATGAATCTAATTTCTCACCTTGATTAGCTCTAATTTGCCAAGGTTCTTATTGCAAGTAGGGGTAGAGAGAATTTCTTTCTTTTGTGTGAGATTTTGGTGTAAAGATAAGCAAAGTATTGTTGCATAACAAAAATTTACATATATATATATATATATAATGAGTTGAATGGTGAGGATTTGATTAAGCTAGATCTAATGGTTAGGATTTGATTTTAATGAATGGCTAAGATTGTATCAAGTTAGATGGCTAGGATTCTCTCTTCAATGGTGATAATCATCATGTAGTGTTCGAGTGCTCAAAGTGAACCTAGACTCATGTGTGGTGAAGGTGAGAGTTTTACATGGTTTAGGATTTTGACTGAGTCAATTTTTATGGCTAGTTAGTCAAATTCTTCTGACTCACTCTCTATAACATATGTTTCATTATCTTAGGCCAAAAGTTTTAGCTCACATCTTTTGATGTTCTATAACTCTTGTGCCTAATGGGCCAGCCTCCTTGTATTAGGCTTGGGCCTTTGTTACTTCAAGGCCTATTAACAAGCCCATAAGCTAATTTCCCTTTTTAAAATTTGTTTCTTTCCTTTCACTATAACTCTTCATTTATGTCTTTAACTTATTTATACATGTCACTAGTTATCATAAGAACTCTATTCAATTCATTAAGGTATGCTTATGATAGCAGTATATGCCCTAGGAGCCATATAATAGTTATTTAATAGTAGATATTAATTCCCAATGGCATGATAATATATTCATAATGTGAAAAGAGTTCATATTATTGAATATAGTCCTTAAGTATTTGTAAGATGATCTATTCTCAAGTCTTGAGAATATGGGAGACAGATCGCTCTTATAAAGATATTTTAAATATGTTCATGGTCATAGGATTAATGACTAGGCATCATTAATGCTAGAAGACCATCACCTCTATTTGTTTTCTATAATCAGTATGTGATACAGATGATTATAGAGGTAGTGAGTCTCATGCTGGTTGACATGTGATGTCGATATAAACATGTTGATATTCATAGGATGAATAGTCAAACTGTGACGTTGGATGATAATAATATGAGGTTTTACTATTTGTCAATTATTTATCATCTAGGTCATAATAGTGCATATAATCCTTTGACTTGAGGGATACTATATCTCATACATAGGTGGTTAGGATATATTATTGCTTACATAGACGTACTATTCACGTACGAATATATGATATGTGATAGTTCTAATTTGTTATGTATGTAGGTAAATGATTGCTAAGATAGAATTCATTACCTCGAGTAAACAAGGTTAAGATCCTATGCTACCTAGTTATTCTTAATAACTAAAAGCTCCTGGCTAGGACAGAGAAATTCACCGGAAAGAGTTTCTAGTAGGAATCTAATATCATCAATAATTAGAACCGAGATAATGACATAGAATCGAGGCACATTTGGGTTTGACATAAACTATTACCTTAGCCAAGATTGGGATCTTGTGAGGCCTCGCTTGAGCATTGGCCTGGTCTACTAGAGGAACCAGAATGCTCATTCAAGTTTAGACTCACGATAGAATCCTCGTGTTTGGATATCGTTGATTTTGAAAATAATTTTAGGAGACGCCATCTTAATTTATTTTTAAATGGGAAAATTAAGAAAAAAAACCCAATTTGACTCCAATTTATTAATTTTTTACTTTAATTTTCCCATGGAAAAAATCACTAGCCTTTAACTAGGTTGAGCTCAGGAACTAGGTTTTTGGTTTTAAATAATCAAAATTTAGCTCTTTAAGTTTAATTTGACTTTGAAAATTGGATTTTATGAATGACATTTATAAGATGATATTAAAGAAAATGCATGAATATGGCATAACATGAATGCATGGTGAAAATAAAATATCCATAAATTAATTAAAAAAAAAGGAAAGGGGACTGATTGAGATTTGGATATAGATTCCAAACGTGCCTACTTACCCCATTGAATGAGGATCAAAACCCACGTAGTTTATTCTATAGTTAAATGGAGGGATTTAAGAGTTGATCAAATTGATTTTGGTTTGGGTGTGTTGAGAATGAGGAAAAAAGACTGATACCTTGACTTTTGGTGAGCGGGGGTGTTTTACAGGAGTGAAGTTCCGTTTTATCGAGACTGGGTGATTGGATGGATTAGAAGATTAATTAATTAATTAAAATGATTAGTTAACTAATCAATATGATGAAAAGGATGGATGGATTAATTAATTAAAAAGATTATTTAATTAACTTGGATGAAAGGTAGATTGAGAAAAAATATTAATTTGATTTTAGAAAAAGAAATTATTTTTGAAAAAAAAGAGTGATTAATTAATTAATTAAAAAGATTAATTAATTAATTAATCAAGTGATTAATTAAAAAATGAGTTTTAATTAATTAAAAAGATTAATTAACTTGGTTAGGATGAGATATGAATTAATTAAAAATATTAATTAATTAATTAGAGAGTGATTGGCAGGAGAAGTAAAAGAAAAGTTGATAGATAACTATCTGTATCAACTTTAGAGGTGTAGAGAAATGAGAAGTAGAGGTGGTATTTATAGAAAAAGTGGGTGAGGGTAGTTTAAGTAATAAAAATGTGAAAAGACTATGAGAGGTAGGGTTAGAAATGACTGAAAATTAGACTAAAGGGGTAAAATGGTCATTTTCTGCCTAGAAGGGGGGCCCACTAGCGTTAGAAGTTGCAGTGCCCTGTGCAGCATTGCACTAAGCTTTTGCTGCACTTTTTTTGAGATTTCTCCTTTTTTTCTTTTTAGATTGGTTGGTATGGAGGAGTTTAGGAAATTTGGATGTCTGGTGGCAATGTAAATGAAGCCTAAAAAAAATTTTCTTTCGGGGGCGCTACCCCTGAACCTTCGCCCGCTAACCAGTTAGTGGGACCACTATAATGGTTTTGTATAACATGTTAAACTCAGCAAGTGCTAAGACTGTAGTTGGATGATGAGGATATAAAATTGAGGGTTTATAGTTGCCCCCTCATCAAAGTTGGCTTTGAACAAAAGGTGATTATGATATAGTGAACGTTGGGAAGAGGTGCCATGTTAGACTTTGGACTTGTGTGTCCTTGTCAGGTACTTTAGGAGGACGCCCTTTAGCATAAGTGAGGTTTCATCAATGGCTATCGGTCTAGCCTTAATGTCCGATGGGAGAATGGTCTTGGTGAATTTCAATTAAGGCTATCTATTTGGTCATAATGTTAGAAGACAAAGAAGGTTTGGTGAATTTTAATCAAGGTTATTTGTCTGGCCTTAATGTTGGAAATAAAGAAGGTTTGGTGGTTTTTCATCAATGCTAGAATTTTCATCAACGCTATCTATTCAACCTTAATGTTAGAGATGAAGAATGTTTGAGGCAAATCTCAATCAAGGCTATCTGTCAGCCTTTATGTTGGAGATAAAGAAGGTTTGGTGAATTTCAATCAAGGCTATCTGTCTGGCCTTAATGTTAGAGATAAAGAAGGTTTGGTGAATTTCAATCAAGGCTATCTATTCAACCTTAATGTTGGAGATGAAGAATGTTTGAGATAAATCTAAATCAAGACTATCTGTCCTGCCTTAATGTTGGAGGTAAAGAAGGTTTGTTGAATTTCAATCAAGACTATCTGTTCGGCCTTAATATTAGAGATAAATAAGGTTTGGTGAATTTTAATCAAGACTATCTATTCGGCCTTAATGTTGAAGATAAAGAAGGTTTGTTGAATTTTAATCAACGCTATCTATCCAGCCTTAATGTTGGAGATAAAGAAGGTTTGGTGAATTTCAATCAAGGCTATCTGATTGGCCTTAATGTTGGAGATGAAGAATGTTTGAGGCAAATCTTAATCAAGGCTATCTATCTAGCCTTAATGTTGGAGGTAAAGAAGATTTGTTGAATTTCAATCAAGGCTATCTATTCAGCCTTAATATTAGAGATAAATAAGGTTTGGTGAATTTCAATCAAGGCTATCTATTTGGCCTTAATGTTAGAGATAAAGAAGGTTTGTTGAATTTCAATCAAGGCCATCTGTTTGGCCTTAATGTTGGAGATAAAGAAGGTTAGGTGAATTTCAATCTAAGCTATCTGTTTGGCCTTAATGTTAGAGATAAAGAAGGTTTGGGATAAATCTCAATCAAGGCTATTTGTCCAGCCTTAATATTAGAGGTAAATATGATTTCGGTAAATCTCAATCAAGGCTATCTGTCCGGCCTTAATGTAAAGAAGATTTAGATAAATCTCAATCAAGACTATCTGTCCGGCCTTAATGTTAGAGGTAAAGATGATTTGGGGAAATCTCAATCAAGGCTATCTGTTTGGCCTTAATGCTAGAGGTAAAGATGATTTTGGACAAGATAATTTAGTGAAAAAAGAGCCTCGACCTATGAAGAGTTGGCTCATGAGATTCTGAGGAAGAGCCTCAGCTTATGGTGAGTTAGCTTGAAAGATTCTTATAAGATTTTGGTAAAGGGAGAGCCTCGACCTTTTGCGAGTCAGCTCAAAAGATTCTAAAAGTTCTCGACAAAAGGAGAGCCTCGGCCTATGGTAAGTTGGCTAGATAGATTCTAAAAATGTTTTATTAAAGAGATGAGCCTTGGCTTATGGCAAGTCAGCTTAAGAGATTATGACAAGATTTTGGTTATGCCAAAGAAACTTGGGCCTCTGAATGTGAAGGGTTGAGCCTTTTTGGAAGGCTCAAAGGAACTTTGTTGGGAGTAGAGGGACTTTGGAAGTCACACTTCATTCATTAGATTTGGAAAGGTATCATTTAGCTTTAAAAAGGCACAGGTCAACTTTAAGAGGTATCAGTCAGCTTTGAAGAAGTACTGGTAAGCTTAAAGAGATGTAAGTGAGGCTATTGGCTCAGCTTATGCATGGTGATGTATGATTGTAGATGATTGCATAGGTACTGATGCACAAATAATGCATGCATGTTTTAGAATTCATGGACTTTTTCCCTAACTTCTATGCCATGCATGATTTATGGTGATGCTTGTAATGAATGGTTGTATGGATGTATAAGGGTGGATTCACACATTTGCTTTGTGAATGCAATTTCTCATGTGACTTTTGTGTTCTGCGAAGTCATGCATTTTTAGACTGAAAAACTCAACAAGGTTGAGGAACTCAACTTGGGTTGGTATGGAATAGTTGTTGTGGTGGCATTATGAGGAGATTGAGATTTTTCAAGGACTTGCTTTAGGTTTTGGAATATGGTGGCCTGAGATTTCTGTTTTAGTGCTATTGAGAAGGAGCTGTGTCCCACCTTTGGGAAGTTCAATGTTATGGCTTGACTATAATCTAGAGGTAGCTCTGATGGTGCTAGAGCTTAGAGTTTGGCATCTCCTGGATTTTTCAAAAGTTTTTTGGACTTATCTCAAGATGTTGCAAGCCAAATGATGGTCGGTGATGGTCAAGTGAATTTTACCACTATGATTGAGAAGTTTCATGATCCTAGTGACTAGGGAGATATGAGGGGGGCAGAGGCTCAACATGAGAGCCTTGATTTTCTATTTGAGTGTCAGATACTAGTCTATTGATTGGGGTGATGCCAGAGTGGCAAATGGAACAGAGACATTTTATGGTTTAGAGCCGTGCTAGCAAAGACATTGATGAGCCTTGACTATTTTATTAGGGATTTAAAAAGATGAACTGTGTTGCCAGTTATAGGTGAGAAAAAATTTGTCTACTCCTACCCTTTCTGCTTTGGGTGCTTTGTGGGTGTTTGGCTTTAGGTTCTGAGTTATCTTAGAAATATGGCTAATGGATCATTTTAAGGTGGGGACCCCTACTTTTTAGTTTGCACATGCTTTATTGAGACTCGGTCAGAGATCAAATAGGATGGTTGCTTGTAGTTTGCTCTCAGAGACACATTTTTAGCACTATTAATGGTAAATGATTATATCTCTCATGATTGAGGGCCATGGGTGTTGAGTGGTTTACTTGTTGGGCTTAGTTTGAATGCTTTCCACTAAAGGATGAGGGTCTTGAGGCATATTAGGCAGACTCAGGATGTGCCCCCAGTTTTTCTTTCTTAGAGTCTGTGCAAATCATAGCTTCCATTGCCAAAGCTATTAAGGAGTGGTTGGCTAAGGAGTTATAAGGCTGTTTATTTTGGGATTTCACTTGGGACCATAAAGAGGTATGCCAAATAATTGAGAAAGAGTACCAGGCTGCCCTGCTGAGGGGAATAGAGGATGGTGCAGCTGAGGAAAGAGAGATTGTATAAGGAACCATTAGTGGTGAAAGGACTACAACATAGACAAAGGGGTTGACTCATTCTTTGAAGGAGACTCGGAGATCTATTGAAAGTGCAATACCATATGTTGCAGTAATGACTTAAAAAAAGGAGATTGTGATAGAATTTGACTATGAAGAGGATACAAGATATTTGCATCTCAAGAGGTAGAGGAGGAATGGCTAGACCATGACTTCAGGCATGATTTTTTTTGCTTTTTGTTCAAAATGACTGCAAGTTGACAAGGCTATATGAGATAGGATAAGCTATAAATGACATTGAAAGGGCTATCCTTTTTGTCACGATGATGGGCTTGCATTTTGCAAAACTTGCTCATTATTAAATAAGACATCTTTTATTTTTGCTCTAATTTCAGCCTAAGCCACCTTTTCGGGTTTTTAGCTTAGCGAGCATTCTTTTCTTCTTCTTTTTTTTTCTTCTTTTTTTTTTTCTCTTTTTTTCTTTTTGTTCAGGTAAAAGAATTAAGTGAATGATTTATTAGGTATAAAAAAAATGAGAATGCGATACAAACAAAATATTTTGTATGATGATTTAGACCGCACCCGAGATGAGCTGCCTAAGTATCCCTTATATTACTTTTTTATTGGTTATTTCTTTTAGAGAGAATTAGGTCCACATAGTTCTGATTACATATGCATTGAAAATAGAAATGAAATACAGATGTCATCTTCAGATGATGTATTATTTCAGTTGATCCGGATTGCTAGGATGGGAGAATTCGCTTCCATCCATGTCTATGAAGATGGTGCCTCTGTCAGATAGGATCTTCTTAAGCATATAATGTCCAGTCCAATTTAGTTTGAACTTCCTCTTGGATAATGAATAAGGGCTTGGATTTCTTCCAGAAATGGATTTCCTTCTTACAAACCCTTGTCTCTCACCTTTTAGTTGAAGTGCTTGGTTAGTCTCCATTGATAACCTTGAATTTTGTATAGAGCATCGATTCTCTTTTCCTCGATGGCATTCAGCTAGTTATGATACCTTTACATCTATTCTGTCTTCATTCTCCATGACTTCTCTTTGACAAGCTTCTTGTGTATGTAGGTAAGGATCTCATGAACTGCAATGCTTGGATCATCCCTATCCTGTCTTATATAGAACAGTCCATGAGCTTTTTCACTACTGTGATACAAATGCAATGTATGGGATTTTTTATTTTTTTGTGCCATAATTAATTAATCCTTTTGCCTTTTTCATTTTTTTTTGTATTTTCAATTTTTTCTGTTCTTTTTTTTTTTTAAGATGTCCCATTTAAAGATGAATAAAAAAAATTAAAGAAAATTAGAAAGTTCATACTTTTTATTACTAATAAAAGTCCCATCATGAGTAAATTAGAGGATAAGCCTAGAAGTTGAAATACAAACTCAGAAGGACAAGACCTGACAGACTCCAAAAGAAAAATTTAATAAAAAATAGACTTAAAAGACTTTAACATAAACTCGGAGGACTTGATAGAGGGCACAACAGTGCTAGCACTCTTCTCAGAATACTAGTTATTGGATGAAGCTTAAGATGGTTGAGTGAGCTTGGTGGTTCAGAAAGGATTGATGGTGGTGCTAGAATTTGGGTCTAGGAGCAATGATGTCTCCGTTGTCAATGTGGTCTTGAATTTTGTAGTTCAGAGCCTTGCATGCATCAGTTTTGTGCCCTGGCACTTAATGATAATCACAGTACTTATTAGCGTTATAACCCTTGGGCAAGGTGTTTGGAGGAGGTCTTGGTTCTAAGGGCTTAACCAGATTAGCCTCTAAGGCTTTCTTGTAAATGATGCTAAGGGGCATGCCCAGCTCAGAGAAAGTCCTTGTTTCTAACTTTATCGGCTGGTGACGGGACACAACATTTACCCCTCCCTCTGTTTGGGTGGTGTTGGTGGTGTTCTTGTGATACCTAGAGGATTCATCTTTGATTCATCTTGATTGAATCAAATCCTTGATCTTGGTGGTAGTGGCAATGAGAGCTTTAAAGTTAGGGAGATATTGTGTTTGCAAATGCATCTGGTACTGGGGGAGGGGGTTCTTTACAATGATGTCAATTTGCTCACTTTAGATGGACAGTTCACCATTTGAGTCGCTTTGTCCTCCAACTTATAAAGAATGCGGTGAAGGATTCTTTTGGCCCTTGTTTGGTGGTTTCCAAATCTTAATGGGTGACATCTACCTCAATGTTATAGTGGTATTGCTTGACAAAAGCATTGCAGATATCATCCCAAGTTTTCTTGTGATTCAGGTCGAGGTCTAGTAATCACTTAATAGCAGCTCAAGTCAAGGACTATTGGAATAACTGAGTAAGGTGCTCGTCATCCATACTGAAAGGTCTCATGGCATCCTTATACATCTTGAGATGAATTTTGGGACACGTGGTGCCATTAAACTTATCCATGACTAGCATTTTAAATTTTGGTGGAACTTGTGCATTTAGGAAGAGAGCTAAGGAGTCGACATCTATTATGTCTTCATGCTTTTTGACGTTGTTGAGTGTTCTCTCTATGGCCTCAACTTTCTCCATCTATTTCTTAGCTTAGGGAAAGCTAGAGAAATCTCTACTTTGAAAAGGATTTGTAGTGGGAGAGGGAGTGGTTGTGTTTAAGTCCACGGTAAGAGAGGTTGGAGTCTTAGGTGCTTTCCCTTTATTGGTGAGATCGATAATGGAAGGAGTAAAAGTAAGGGCATGGTTAGTCTCGGCTTGGGCAGATGTAGGCTCAACACGAGCAGGAGGAGAAGTGACAGTGGCATTGGTCATTTCCTTAACCTCATTGATGATTTGGGAGTTGAGGACATTAGTAAATGTGGGAAACTAGGCATTGAGAGCATTGGTGAAAGTTTCAGCTTGGGTTTGAAGAGTGGTGGTGAGTGTAACTTGAAAAGTTTCCTCTTGTTTCTTAAGGAGATTAGTGAAAATGGTGCTCATTGCTTCTTGGTCAAAAGGGCTAGAGGTGTTGGCCATCGGTACCTTTAAATAGAAAATAGACAAAAAAAAAAAAAGGGGTAAGAATACAGAATTATGAATGAAAAAATGGCACACATGTGAAGCTGTGTCGGGAAAAGGATTCCCTCCACATGGTTGGTTACCGGGTTCACATGTTGATAGGGTGAGTGTGTAAGGTGTTTTAGGGTAATGGATCACTAGTTTGGGTCTTTGAAATGTTTGAGGGTTTACCTTGTCAAGTTTCTCATGTATGACGTGATGCATGCCAAAAAAGGTTTTATAGATATGCAAGAGTATCGATTATTATGGTACATGGAACCTAAGGTCAAAGGCTAGGGCTACTATATGTACAATGGTGAAAGGTGGTTTGATTTAAAGGTCTTTGTTTCACTAGAGCATCGATATACCTAACCACATATGAGGCAAGGAGCCTCGCATGGGTCTAACAGTACTGATTGCTCGCTACACCATCGAAATGATCGTGGATTCATCGCAGGGTGGAATGCTTTCGCTATCTTCTAACATATTTAAGGAGAGTTGTCGAGTCAATGCTACTCGTCATCTAAAAGTTTTTCTAAAGCTAAGGTTTAGGCAAGGAGCCTTTATTATGCAAAGTGATACATGAAAGTCAAATTATACTTAATGAGCCAAATAGAGATTATTTTAAAAAATTTTTCCTTAACCAAATAATAATCCTCTTATTTTCCTTTTTATTTTAAAAAAGGTGGCAAATAGTCTCCAGTGGAGTCGCCAGCTATGAGGCCTCGCTCGAGCACCAACTTGGTCTGCTAGAGGGAACTGGGATGCTCATTTGGGTTTAGACTCATGATGGAACTCTCGGGTTCGGATATGGTTGATTTTGAAAATGATTTTAGGAGTTGCCACCCTAATTTATTTTCAAATAGGAAAATTAAGGAAAAAACCCAATTTGACTCCAATTTATTAATTTTTTACTTGAATCTGCCCATGGATAAAATCATTAGCCTCGAACCAGATTGAGCTCGGGGACTAGGTTTTTGGTTTTAAATAATCAAAATTAGGCTCTTTCAGTTTAATTTGACTTTGAAAATTGGATTTCATGAATAACATTTATAAGATAATATTAAAAAAAATGCATGAATATGGCATAACATGAATGCATGGTGAAAATAAAACATCCACAAATTAATTAAAAGAAAGGGAAAGGGGATTGATTGAGATTTGGATTTGAGGTTTGGATTTAGATTCCAAACGTGCCTACATACTTCATTAAATGGGGATCAAAATCCACGTAGTTCATTCCATTGTTAAGTGGAGGGATTTAAGAGTTGATTAGATTGATTTTGGTTTGGGAGTGTTGAGAATGAGGAAAAAAGGCTGATACCTTGACTTTTGGTGAAAGGAGGGTTTTACCATACCGAAGTTCCGTTTTATCGGGACCAGGTGATTGGATGAATTAGAAGATTAATTAATTAATTGAAATGATTAATCAACTAATCAATATGATGAAAAGGATGGATGGATTAATTAATTAAAAAGATTAATTAATTAACTTGGATGAAAGGTAGATTGAGAAAAAGGATTAATTTGATTTTGGAAAAAGGAATTATTTTTGAAAAAAAGAGTGATTAATTAGTTAATTAAAAAGATTAATTAATTAATTAATTAAGTGAATAATTAAAAAAGAAGTTTTAGTTAATTAAAAAAATTAATTAACTTGGTTAGCATGAGGTAATTAATTAATTAAAAAGATTCATTAATTAATTAGAGAATGACTGAAGGGAGACGTAGAAGAAAAGTTAATAGATAATTATTTATATCAACTTTGGAGGTGTAGAGAAATGAGATGTGGAGGGGGTATTTATAGGAAAAGTGGGTGAGGGTAGTTTAGGTAATAAAAATGTGAAAAGACCATGAGGGATAGGGTTATAAATGGCTAAAAATTGGACTAAAGGGGTAAAATGGTCATTTTCGGCACAGAAGGGGGGCCCATTAGCGTTAGAAGCTACAGCGCCTTGTGCAGCACCGCATCAAGCTTTTGCAGCACATTTTTTGAGATTTCTCCTTTTTTTTTTTTTCTTTTTTAGAGATTGGTTGGTATGGAGTAGTTTAGGAAATTTGGATGTCTGGTGGCAATGTAAATGAAGCCTAAAAAAAAATTTCTTTCAGGGGTGTTGACCACCGTAATGGCTCCGTATAACACATTAAACTCAACAAGTGCTAAGGCTGTGCTTGGATGATGAGGGTATAAAATTGAGGGTTCATAGATCTTTAATGAAGGGATTTTAGTTCATAATGATTTATGATCGATGGTCCAAGTGATGTTTAAAGTTATCAACTATAAACATTCATTTCTAATTAGATAGTCATGACATAGAATGCTAGCTATCCCTCATGACTTATGGGACTCAGTGAGAAGTGGAGATTTCCCATTAGTAGAGAAAAATATTTTCATATTCCCATTGCTAATTAGACATGAACCTAGAAAGTCACACACCCCATAGTGATCACCTTCCAAGTGTAAATGGTTTACCATAATAATTAATTAAAGTGTTTAATTAATTGATTAGTGGTAAAATGATTAAACATGTAATTAAATTTACAAGGACCATAGCATGTCCTGATGTTTAATCTATAAACATTTCTATTCAATTAAATCTTATTTTGTATATGATGCAAATGAGAAAGATCAAATTGAAAATTGATTCGTACTAAATCAAAGACTTAATTTTAAGCTTAGTGAAAATCCTTAACATATGAGATGTGGCTTAAGTCCATATATGATATGGTAAAGAGGCAATTTAGATGTTAGAGAAAATTCACTATTCACGAGCCCATATGATGGGTTTAGGGGTTAAGAATTTTCTATTAAAGTTAAAATTATAATTACAACTTTTGGCTAGCAGAAATGTCCATTTTACCCCTAAAGGATATAATGGTCATTTCACCATTTGAGGAAGCAAAGTCAACTTTGCCCTTCCACCAAATGAAGAGCTAAAAGGGTAATTAAGTCTTTGAGAAGACTTAAGAGTTAAGTCTTAAAGGAAATGAGTATAAAAGAGTTTATGTTCATTTTCCTTCATAAGTGCTTGAACATCATTTTTAAATTTGAAGCTTAGAGAGAAAGAAAAAGAAAATGTTTCTTCAAATTTTCTTTTGATCTTCAATTCTCTTCTTTGTTTTTTATGAAAAAATGATTGCTTGCGAATTGAAAATGTTTTTAGTCTAAAATAAATCAAAAAGAAACCTTAATCTTCCTAAGGATTTTTGAGGGAAATCTTGAATCAATTGTGCAATCAAGAGAGGATTCAAGAACACTAAAGAAATCAAGAGGAAACTTGGAAGTGAGCTTGGTGTGAATGACCTAGAGACTTCACACTTGGAAAGCTCTTTGACAAAGAAAGAAGGAACCTACAAGAGGTAATATGATTACTCTTCCTTCTTCTTATATGCATATGTGTTTTACACATAAATTAATTGATTTCTTAAATGAATTTTGGACCAAAATGGGTGAAGTGAAATTTTAAAATGTTTGAAATTTCACCTCACCATCTCCCTTCTGTTGTATTTGGCTCCACCATTCCGTCAGCTTAGTCATGATAAAATCATGAATTATGCAAACATTTCAAATGGCACCACAATGCTCCTAACCAATCCCCTTTCATTTCCCATACTAGGATAACATCTAAAAATCTAGTCTTTTAACATTATTAATAACTAGAATGAGCAATGAAAACTTGGGTATTACACTTAAGAACTACTAGGATTGATGTTGTAACAACCCACATCTACCCTAAGAGTTTTAGTGACATTATTTGAATTTAGGGTTATTGTGACAAATTGTGTGACTATATGAAAATTCATGTGTGACGTGACTTATAAGTTTGGGGCATGTTAAAATAATTTTAATATGCCTAATATGAATTATTATTGTGAAATAAATGATTTGAATAAAATGCATTAGCATGAAATAATTTATTTTTCGTAAAATGAATTTTCATGCAAAAAGACGATTTTTAAGCATAAAAATAATTTTATGAGTATTTTAAAATAATTTTTAAATAAATATTTTTGAGGGAATTTTATAGAAAATAATAAGAAAAATATTTTATTTTTAATTACCTATAATTAGCCCTAAATTAATTAAAAAGCCCAAATACCCAAAGCCCATTATACTAAAATACTCTTAACCTAGCTCATTAAGGGTAATCTTAGAAATTTCACCCAAAACCCTAATATTTAACCTAAATTTTGGCCAGCCCTTTATTTCAGCAGCCACCATGCTGTCATTTCATTATTTTGGCAGAAAAATTCTCTCAAAATATTTCTCTCTGCTGAAATTCATAAAAATCATTTTGAATTTGTGATTTCGCGACCGTTTTGTAAGTTTTTCTTTTACTTTCAATTTGCTATTTGATATTTATCAAAATAATCTTGGGAAAATTATTTTGAACTGAATATTTATTGATTTTTACTGATGAAATTCAGGCTAGGTGATTTCTTGAGAGAAAAATCAATTTTTCTACCAAAAGCACCAACATCTCTATGCGATTTCTCCAAAGGTGAATCCTGTAACTCAAAATTAAAATTTTTATGCATAAACCATAACAAGGAGGACAATTTCTATATCATTGATTTCTAAACTGATTTTTGATGTATTTAGATGAAAAGTATTAAATTAAATCATATTTCTGCATATTACAATAATGACCAAAAAGTTTCAGAAAATAAAGGAATTAAAGGTTTTCATGCTAGAACTTAAAAGTTGGAAAATTCTATGATTATTTATATATGTAACTGCCAATTGTATATGGATGGATTCTAATCTAATATTTGTTTTGTTTGGATGAGAAATAACAATTTAAATCATGTGTTTGCATATCACTGTAATGAACGAAAAGTGCGAAAAGCTTGAAAACTCGTGATTTTCACCCTAAACCTTGAAACTTGGAATTTTCATGCATAATTATGATCAATGGCTGCCAATTCATACATGTGGATGTTCTAAATTGATATTTTCTATGATTGAATGAAAAGTAATGTTTTAAACCACCTGTTTATATATTGCTGTAATGACTGGAAAATACCGAAAATAAGAAAACTCATGGTTTTTCATCCTAAAACTTAAAGTTAGAAATTTTCATGCATATGAATGTATATGTGAGCCAATTCCTACATGTATATGTTCTAAAATATTTTTTTTTATTACATGAAAAATCTTGGTTCAAACCATGTTTTTACATATTATTGTAATAGGCGAAGAATAAGAAAATTTAAGTTTTTCTTTGAATAGGGCATTCAGCCTACATTGATTTTTTTATCCCAATGTCTATAATTTTTATGTGATGTATTTTGATGATTATTGACATGTATATATGTATGATAAATAGTTAAATTGCATGTTGGTTGAAAGAATGATTACAGACTAGCCTAGAGGCACTTTGGTATACTTAAGGTATCTTAACCTTATGTTGTAATTAGAATATGAATGTGATAGGAAAATATGGAAATGGATTTTATAATGACTTAATAATGAATTAATGGTCTTGAATTGATGAAGAGATTGATTGAAGGAATTGGTCATAAGAGATAAGCATGATGCTTGAATTACTATTGATAAGTTGACATATATGGAAGTGTTATAATATGATTGTTATAGTGAATTGATATTAAGATAATGATATTGTATTGACCTTAGAAAGGTATAGACATGAGTTATAATCTGTTTTCATATGGGCCTATTAAGGCTAAGTGTGTAAGACTTTTAAAGTCAACATGTTATGTGCAAGTGATGAGGTGCAGTTATATATGCAACTCTAAATATATGTGAATGTTATATGTGAATGGGGTAGTTATGGGATAGGATAGCATCATGATTAAATAAATATCAAGTATTGAATTAAATATTATGTTAGAGTTTATAGAGTTTTAGAGGTTCAAAAAGGCTACGTGTACTAGGAGCGAAGAACCACAAGGTGAGAAAACACTGTATTCATGCTGCAAGTGTGAGTAAACATTATGTTCAAGTTACAAGTATAAGTTATCATGTTATGTGAACCTTTGATATCTTGAAACCCAAGTTCTTTTCTATTTTTTTATTATAACTAAATGATTTCTTTGTAAGCTTAGGTTGGCAAAGGACATTTGGTCCAAATCTATTTTGATTATTCAATGACAATAAAGTACCTTTGTGATTTATTGTCTTACCTTACTTTCTTTCTGGAACCACACTATTATTTATCTTTTGTTCAATAAGCTAAACTACTATTACTATTGTGATACATGTTATTACTTTCTTAAGTGCTATTGTTATAAGTGATTATCATAAATATGAGTGAACTGAGCAAGAGTCTTCACTCACTTATGTAAATTCGAGTGAATTGAGTAGTGTCTTCACTCATAAGTGAATTGAGCAAGAGTCTTCACTCACTTATGTAAATTCAAGTGAATTGAGCAGTGTCTTCACTCATGAGTGAATTGAGCTAGAGTCTTCACTCACTTATGTAAATTTGAGTGAATTGAGTAGTGTCTTCACTTAAGAGTGAATTAAGCAAGAGTCTTCACTCACAAGTAATAAGTGTGATTTTCTGCAAACTTTGTTAAATTGCAAATTTTGATTCATGAATTGTAAAACATGAACCATGTGTTATGAGCTATGGGTTTCCTTTAAAAAAAAAAAAAGGATATATGTATCGTATGTGCCATATTGTTTACTCATTGAGATCATCTATCTCACCCCCTTTTTTTTTTCTTTGTGTGGTTCTCGGTGAGTAGTATAAGGAGGCAAGGCGATGGCTCAAGCATCCTACTTCGCTTAGGGAATTCCTTGTCCAAGATAATTAGTTTATTATGTTATGAAGAGTTATCCTTAGACACTCCGAAGAATATTTATTTTTGAATGTTTATTTTGAAATGTTATCTTTTGAGGTCTTAATTGGATTCTAAATATTATTTCCTTATGGATTATATTTAAAGTATATTTTAACTATGTTTCTGCAACTTAAGGTTTTAAAAAAAATAAATAAAAATAAAAAAGGGGTTTATTTAAGTTAATGTAAGAGGTTTTGATACGATCCTAGGAAGTATTTGTACAAGTATAAGTGGGTTCTACGGGTGTGGGTGACCTTATGTCTCCCCATGTTCTAGGATCATCATGTCTCTGAAAGTGGGATGTGACAGATGTATCTAGACCTTCTATAGAAAGGGGTTTGATTCCTACTTGTATGAGGCCTATATTCAAGTATTAAAAGGAATTCTCCCTATATATTTAAATAGATTTTGAAGATAAAAGATGAATTTCTTCAAAAGGTTTTAAAATTTGAACATCTCTCTCCTTAGTCTTGGTAGTATAATCAGTTCTAAGAAAAGAAAGTCTTGAAGATTCATAAATCTATTTCTTTTGAATACTGGAAATTTTCCAGTCATCAATTTCTTTTGAAAAATTTTCAATAGTGATCTCCTTGCTATTTACTACCCTTTTGAACTCTAAAGAGTCAAAGGTAGAAGAGTTTGAAAAGGAAGTGTTTCTATGGAGAAACAGTTGTAAATTCATTGTGAAAACTATGTTTGCATTCATTGAGAAGATAAACAATAAAACAATTGAGTGAATAGTTGAGTAAAGGTAGAATAGAAAGTCCCGTTTCGCATAAAAAGTTAGGGCAATAAAACTAGTAGTCATACTCCTTTTCATTCAAACATTTTATTTTTATTTTCAAAATGAATTTACAACTGTTTCTCTATAGGAACACTTCTTTTTCAAACTCTTTGACATCTAACCCTTTAGAGTTCAAAAGGGTAGTGAATAGTGAGGATATCATTATTGAAAATTTTTCAAAACAAATTGATGACTAGAAAATTCCCAGGATTCAAAAGAAACAGATTTATGAACCTTTAGAACTTTCTTTTCTCAAAACTAATTATACCATCAAGACTGAGGAGAGAGATGATCAAATTTCAAAACCTTTTGAAGAAATTCATCTTTTATCTTCAAAATTCATTCAAACTTATAAGGAGAAGTCCTTTAAATACTTGCATATAGGCCTCATACAGGTAGTAATCAAACCCTTTACTAGAGAAGGTCTAGATAATTCAATCCTAGCAGTTCTTAGGGATGCTAGATTTATAAACTTTCAAGATTCTTTGTTAGGAACTACAAAGTCTAGTCTTAATAGAGGACCCATTAGCTTTGATTGCTATCCAAACATAACAATCTCTTTGAATGATATGAATGTTTTAAAGAGTATTATTTTTCAAATCAAAACTCATAGTTACAAAATGCTTGAATGATCAATCCTGATTGTATTAATTTTCAATATTAATTACAAAGTAATGGTGACCACTTTTACTTCAAAACATGTCCAACATTCGCCAAAAGGAGAAACCCCTTTGCTTCAAATAGATCTTTCATGATCCATTGCTGTTATCCCTAAGACCATTTAGTGGAAAGACATTACCTTACTAGAAGAATGGATCTTGGAAAGAGCTACCTAACCATAGCTCCTAAAAGAGCTAGAACTAAACACTAACCTTAAAAACATAACCCAATTCAAATATGGTAGAGTCAAACTCACCTTTGATAGAAAATCAACCAGTTTAAGAATTTCTAATGATGGTGCCTCTACTTCCTCAACCGTTGATTTGGGAAGAGTCTCAAATCTTCCTTCAGTTATATAAGCTTGTTACCATCCAAAGCCAGTACAAACCACACAAACACTATAGCCAAGTTATTCTGCCTCATATATACCAAGCTCTACTCTTCAAAATGTTGACTACTATACTACCATACAAAAACTAGTATATGGAAGTCCTCTTTCAAACCCTAAAGAAGAAATAGAAGACATACATGTCCCTTTTTCCCCCTACACCTTCCAAGGTTACCCCAAACATTGAAGCAAAATTCAATGCTTTGGAAAAATCTTTTCAAATTGACAAAAAACTTCTTCATGAATATTTTTAATAAAAAATGAATAAAAGAAAATTTGGTTTTTGAAACATTTTCTGGATATCAAAAATGAGATCCAAGAAAAATATTATGATGTTTTCAACTAGTTTAAAATTCAAATTAAATTTTTTGATTGGTTTGAGATATATGCAAAAGAAAATAATATTTCTTGCCCTTTTAAAAAAAAGAAATATGTAGATCATTTAAACAAGTTTGTTAATCCTATCACCATTAGGAATAAACTTCCTGAATGGAAGGTAGATGACCAGATTATCTAGTAAGAACATCCACCTCTTAGGAAGATGTCTATCCACCTCTTAGGAAGATTTCTATCCCTTATGGTCAACATGAGATAGAAGTAGCACCTTACAAAAAAGTCCATGATGAGGAAAAAGAAAATGTTAAAAACCTCATCAGGCAAACTAATTTTTCAAATGCTCATCTCCATACCATAAGAAAATAGCTCGCAAGGATAGGAACCCATATCTAAAAAACAGCTGTTAGTACTTCAAAACCTTTAGAGTCTAGTAATTCTCTAGATAAGAAACTCATAAGTCTAATTTCGAACCTTACTAGATTTCCAAAAATTCTTAACAAAAGTTTCAAACTTGTCAGGTTGAGTTTGTTCAAGCCATTAGAGATCAACAAAATAGAATAGGTCAAGCTTCAACCTCTGAGTCATGCAATCCTATGGTCCCTGACACACCACAATCTCAACATAGAACTATTAGTGTTATAGAACAAACCATATAAACTTTTGAAGAATAAGCCTTCAAATAGGA
>CANTUT010001666.1:2500-25000 GCA_947687605.1 Reutealis trisperma | reverse complement strand
CTAAACTAATTTTAGTTATGTTTACATGAAAAATATTGGTTTAAATCATGTGTTTACATATTACTATAATGATCGAAAAGTATGAAAAATAAGAAAAAATCCATAGTTTCCCATGGTCATGGTGGTTCAACCAAGGTTGGGATTTTCATCCCAAGGCCTATGTAAGATTCATTTTAGTGATTATTGATATGTGCATATGAATAGTACATGATTTAATTGCATGATGATTGAAGGAGTAACTCTAGAAAATTCCTATAGTGGTTCAGCCTATACCTACGGTTTCCAAAACTCTAATTGACATGTTTTGCTAATATGTGTACATAGTTAAGTGGCATGAGAATTGGGTTTTATGATGTGCTAATTGTGAATTAATGATCCTAATTTGCCTGTGGGATTGATTGTATAATTCAGCCCAAAGGAGACAAGCATGACTCTTTTAGGTTTTGCATGTTAAAGTTGATATGTATGGAAAGTATTAAGTGTACCAAGTTGGAAGTTAAATTGAATTGATATTAAGATTGTAATTCATTGTGCTTGGCTTTACAAAAGTCTTGATATGAACTATTGTGTGAATTCTTGTGAGCCTAAGAAGGCAAAGTATGCAGGACTTAAAAGTCAATATGTTATGTATAAGTGACGAGTGCACTTCTAAATGCAACTCTAAGTATATATGAATGATATATATCCATGGGGTAGTTATGGGATAGCATAACATGATGTTAAGCCAATGCTAAGTATTGAATTGTAATGTTATGTTAAAGCTTGGAAATTGTTAGAAGTCCAAGGGCTACGAGCATTAGGATCTAAGGAACTATAAGGTGAGTAAACATTATATTCATGTTACAAGCGCAAGTTATCATGATATGTGAACCTTTAAGATTCTTGAAATTTGAGTTCCTTTTTATTATAAATTATAATTATATGATTTCTTTATTAAGCTTGGGTTGCCAAAGCAGAATTGGTCTGAAACTATTATTGACCATTCAATGATAAGAAAAGCGCCTTTGTGATTGTTGCTTTACCTTACATTCTTTCTAGAACCACACTATTATTTATCCTTTATTCAATAAGCTAAACTTCTATTGCCACTATTATAAATGTGATTGCATTCTTCAATGCTATTGTTATAAATGATTGCCATTAGCTTTGGCTATGGTACCTATGAACCCTTCTATGCATAAATCCTCGTGCTGATATAAGAAATCATCAGAATCTATACACATGGTCTTAACTCGATGGATAAAGGTAGTGTATTTACCTCAGCTAGAAGAGGCAATTCTAGCCATGGAGCCTGATTAGCCACTACAAAAATCTAGTCATTTACCAATGGAAAAATCCATCAGTAACCATGAAAAGTCCGTTAGTAAATTCATTTACTGACAGACTAGGGACGAAAAAAATCCATCGGAAAAATGATGGTTAGTAATTATTTAGTGACGGGTAGAACTATCCATCAGTAAATTTACAGATAAAATTCGGTCAATATTTCATAAAAATGGTCAGTACTTTTGTTTGAAAAAAGGTCTCAAATAATCACAGTCCGTCACTAATTCGTCAATAAATATAAAATTTTATCAGTAATTGATTAATAATCTGTCATTAAAATATAATTAAATAATATAATAAGTCAGTAATCCATCAGTAATTTATAGTAAAAATAATATTTTAATATAACTGTTAGTAATTCTTCAATAAAATACGTATAAAAAATAATATTTTATGGGAAACGGTCATTAATCTGTTAGTAATTTTTTTAAAAAAATAAATAAATTTTCATCAGTGATCTATCAGTAAAATATTGAAAAATATTTTTTTAATATTTACTTTTGGTCAGTGATCCGTTAGTAAAGTGAAAAGTATATATTTTTTTAAATTTATAAAATATTTAATAAATTAATTTTATAAAATATATATTAATTAAAAAATTATAAATAAATATATAATATGAATATCAAAATTTGGATTTATATAACGTAATATTATTCATAAGAAATATAATATGTTGTACACATCTAAATATTATAAATAACTAAACTAAAAAAATAAAAAAAAAATAACTAATCATGCTCTCGAGCATCATCATCCTCCTCGTGGCCCTCCTAATGATGTTGGCTATGCTCTAGATCTACTATATATGTATTAGCAATAGTAATAGCAACATCTCTGGCTGAAGTATGCTGAGAAGTAGTAGAAACCAATGGTGGAACAGATGGAGGAGCAACACCACCAGCAAAGTACCGTGAGAAGAACTACTGCATCTGCAGCTCAATCTGCTGGCGAACCTACTCCTAAACTATTCGTTGCATCTCCTCCCACATCTAAGCTACCCGCTTATCAATCCCCTACTACATATGCTCAACTATAGATGGAGGTGGCAGTGGTGGAGCTAAGGAAGAACTAGCTCTAGGATGTCAGAATGAGCGAGCCATCAAACCCATCCTTGTAGACTTATCCCTTCTCCCATCCCCAACAACTTTGAAGTATAGCTTAAACTCATCTATCTGACCTGGCTTAGTGGATCCAGGAGCTGGCTAGGACATCTGCTCGCAGAGGTTTCTGAGATCCTCCTATTTTTTATATAATAATAGTTAGCATTTAAAATTTTTAATTTACTTTAATAGGAAAATTGTTAATTAAAACTTACATGAATCCACTAGGAGCATTGGTCTACAAAGGTTTGTTGGTCTTCCTTCCGCATGTGGATGTGCACAAAAATGTCTTCAGTAGTAGGGTCCCAACCAAGATCATTTCTCTGTTAAAAATTAAAAGTATGATCCCAAAATTAATAAATAAAAAAAATTATGAAATTAATAACTTAAAAAAATAAATGAATTTTTAAAGTATGTATGAAAATTTTTTAACAACTTAATTGTATATTATAAAAAAAATTGACATGTAACAACCCATATCTATCCTAAGAGTTTTCGTAACAAATTGCTTGAAATTAGAGTTGTGACAAAATATGTAAGTTTATGAAAACTCATGTGTGATGTGATTTATGAGTATGTGGCATGTTAAATTAACTTTAGTATGCCTATTACGAGTTATTATTGTGAAATAAATGATATATAAGAAGTGCATTAGCATAAAATAATTTATTTTACATAAAATGAATTTTCATGCAAAAATGCGATTTTTAAGCGTAAAATAATTTTATGAGTATTTTTAAAATATTTTTAAAATAAATATTTTGGGGGAAATTTTAATAAAAATAATGAGAAAAATATTTTATTTTGAATGACCTATAATCAGCCCCAAGATTAAATAAAAAGCCCAAATACCCAAAAGCCCACTACATCAAAACACTTCTAACCTATCTCATTAAGGGTAATCTTGGAAATTGTCCAAAACCCTAAATATATAATATGAAATTCAGCCAGCCCTTGCTTCCAGCAACCACCATTCTATTACTTCATTATTTTGGCAGAAAAATTTTCTCAAAATTCTCTCTACCGAAATTCATAAAATACTTTCAAACCTTGCAATTTCTTGACCGTATTTGTAAGTTTTTCTCTCCTTTCAATTTATTATTTGATTTCTATAATAATCATAAGAAAATTATTTTGAACTAAGTATTTACTAATTTCTATTGATTTAATTCAATTTAGGTGAATTTTAGAAAGAGAAATTAATTTCTGTTCAGAAAATGCTAACCTCTCTACGTGAATCCTTCAAAGATGAATCTTATAACTCAAAATTTGAAATTTTCATGATTAAAATCAACAGGGGGGGTGATTTTTACATGTTTGCATTCTAAATGGATTTTTGATGTGTTTAGATGAAAAATATCGAATTAAATCATATTTCTGCATATTACTGCAATGACTGAAAAGTTTCGTAAAATAAGGAAATTCATGATTTTCGTCCTAGAACTTAAAAGTTGAAAATTTTTATGATTTTATATTGTTATGGCTGCCAATTTCTGTATGATGGAATTCTAAACTGATTTTTGTTATGATTGAATGAAAAATAATGGTTCAAATCATGTGATTACATATTATTATAATGACTGGAAA
Organism: Reutealis trisperma; assembly: GCA_947687605.1. Taxonomy (NCBI): domain Eukaryota; kingdom Viridiplantae; phylum Streptophyta; class Magnoliopsida; order Malpighiales; family Euphorbiaceae; genus Reutealis; species Reutealis trisperma. The sequence goes on along the minus strand of CANTUT010001666.1, from coordinate 20,984 downwards.
GTATTGAAAACAAGAAAACTCATAATTTTTCATCCTAAAACCTAAAATTAGAATTTTCATGCATATGTTGATACCGATTCCTATGGTTTAGTATCCTAAAATGATTTTTGTTTTGATAAAATGAAAAATCTTAGTTTAAACCATGTTTTTCCATATTACTATAATGAACGAAAAGTGTAAAAAGTGAGAAAAATCATGTTTGTTCTTGATTGTGTAATTTGGCCTACATTGGGAATTTAATTCCAATGTCTATAATTTTTATATGATATATTTTAATGATCATTGACATGTATACATGAATGATAAATGATTAAATGGCATGTTGATTGAAGGAATGACCCTAGACAAGCCTAAAGGCAATTTGATATACTTAGGGTATCTTAACCCTATGTTATGAGTAATATGTGAATGTGATTAAGTAATATGGAAATAGGTTTTATGATGAGTTAATAATGAATAAATGATATTGAATTGATGAAGGGAATGATTGTATGAATTGATCATAAGAGATAGGCATGACTTGAAGGGCTATTGTTAAGTTAACAAATATGAAAGTGTTAAGTATATTGATTTTGAGATCAAGACATATTTTATTTGACTTTAGAAAAGTCATAGTATGATGTAACAACCCACACCCACATCCACCCTAGTAGTTTTCATGACCAATTTGTTTGACTTAGAACTATTAAGACAAAATGTACGCTTTTATGAAAATTCATGTGTAAGGTGATTTATAAGTATGTGACATGTTAAATTAATTTTAATGTGCCTAATATGAATTATAATGGTTAAATAAATGATTTATATGAAGTGCATTAGCATAAAATAATTTATTGTGCATAAAATGAATTTTCATGTAAAAAGACAATTTTTAAGCATAAAATAAATTTATGAGTATTTTTAAAATATTCTTAGATAAATGTTTCGGGGGAAATTTTAATGAAAATAAAATAAAAATAATTTTATTTTTAATTACCTATAATCAACTCCAAAATTAATTAAAAAATCCAAATACCCAAAAGCCCATTACACCAAAACACTCATAACCTAGCTCATTAAGAGTATTATTGGAAATTGCCCAAACCCTACATTTAAATAGAAAATTTCAGCCATCACTCTCATTCCAGTAGCCATCACTCTATTTTCCTATATTTTGGCAGAAAAATTCTCACAAAATATTTCTCTCTACCGAAATTCATAAAATCCTTTCAAATTTGTGATTTCGCAATTGTTTCGTAAGTTTTTCTTTTCCTTTTAATTTGCTATTTGGTTTTTATGAAAGTAATCTTGGAAAAATTATTTTAAACTGAATATTTATTGATTTTTACTGATAAAAATTTGGGTTAGGTAATTTCTTGAGATAAAAATTAATTTTTCTATCAAAAGCACCAATCTCTCTACGTGATTTCTCTAAAGGTGATTCCTACAACACAAAATTAAAATTTTCATGCATAAACATTACCAGGGGGTGATTTCTACATTTTGCTATTCTAAACTGAATTTTGATATGTTTAGAAGAAAAATATTGAATTAAATCATATTTCTACATATTAGTGTAATGACCGAAAAGTTTCAAAAAACAAAGAAATTTAAGATTTTTGTGCTAGAACTTATAAGTTGGAAAATTCCATGATTTCATGTGCATATAGCTACCAATTTGTGTATGGAAGAATTCTAATATGATATTTGTTTTGTTTGGATGAAAAATAATGATTTAAATCATATGTTTGCATATCACTGTAATGAACAAAAGGAGCAGAAAGCTTGAAAACTTATGATTTTCTTCCTAAACCCTAAATTTGGAATTTTCATGTATGGAAAACATCCATGGCTATTGAATTATGTGTATTGATGTTCTAAACTAATATTTTTTGTGATTGAATGAAAAATAATGGTTTAAAACATGTGTTTACATATTGTTGTAATGACTGGAAAGTACCAGAAACAAGAAAACTCATGGTTGTTCATCCTAAAATTTAAAGTTAGAAATTTTCATGCATATGAATGTATATATGAGCCAATTCCCACATGTTTATATTCTAAAATGATTTTTGTTTTGATTGCATAAAAAATCTTGATTCAAACTATGTTCTTACATATTATTGTAATAAACGGAAAGTGCGAAAAATAAGAAAAATTCAGTTTTTCTCTTAATAGGGTATTCGGCCTACCATGGGATTTTTATCCCAATGTCTATAATTTTTATGTAATGTATTTTAATAATTATTGACATGTATGTATGTATGATAAATGGTTAAATTGCATGTTGGTTGAAGGAATGACTATAGACTAGCCTAGAGGCACTTTGGTATACTTAAAGTGTACTTAAGGTATATTAACCTTATGTTTTAATTAGAATGTGAATGTGATTAGGAAATATGAAAATAGATTTTATGATGACTTGATAATGAATTGATGAAGAGATTGATTAAATGAATGGGTCATAAGAGTTAAGTATGACATTTGAAAGGTCATTTGTTAAGTTGACATGTATGAAGTGTTAAGTGCACTAAGATGATTGTTAAAGTGAAATGATATTAAGATAATGATATTGTGTTGACCTTAAAAAGCTATGGACATGAATTATGATGTGTTTTCATATAAGCCTATAAAGGCTAAGTGTGCAAGACTTTTAAGTCAATATGTTATGTGTAAGTGATGAGTGCATTTATATGTATAACTCTAAGTGTATGTGAATGTTATATGTGCATGGTGTAGTTATGGGATAGGATAACGTCATGATTAAATAAATACTAAGTACTGAATTAAATATTATGTTAAAACTTAAGGAGTTTAGAGGTTCAAAAAGGCTACGTGTACTAGGAGCGAAGGAACCACAAGGTGAGTAAACATTATGTTTCAAATTACAAGTGTAAGCTATCACGATATGTGTACCTTTGACATTTTTGAAACCCAAGTTCTTTCTATTCTAAAATAAAACTCTATGATTTCTTTGTTAAGCTTAGGTTACCAAAGGACAATTGGTCCAAAACCACTTTTGATTATCTAATGATAATACCCTTATGATTATTACCCTAACATACATTCTTTCTGGAACTACACTATCATTATATCTTTGTTCAAAAGTTAAACTATTATTGTTATTGTGATACATATTATTGTTGCCCTAAATGTTATTATTATATGTGATTAGCATTAGCTCTAGCTATGGTACCTTTAACCCTTTATGCATAAGTCCTTCTGTCGATGCAGGTAATCATCGAAACCTGTGCATATGGTCTTAACCCAATTGATAAGGTTTGTATATCCACCTTAGCTAGAAGGCGCGGTTATAGCCATGGAGCCTGATTAGCTTCATGCTTCTTTATATAATAGGAGTTGGAATTTGGTTTAATGCCACCTCTCCTTTATGTGTTCGAATGATTGTAGCAACAACCTTCACTCTATGTGTTATGTGTTATAAATGTGATTTCTGCAAAACCTTATTAAATTGTAAACCTTGATTCATGGATTGTAAAATATGAACTATGTCTTATAAGTTATAAGTTTCCTTTTTAAAAAAAAAAAAAAAAAAAAGATATGTGTTATCGTAAGTGCCATATTGTTTACTTATTGAGATCAACTATCTCACCCATTTTCTTTGTGTGGTTCTAGGTGAGTAGTATGAGGAGGTAAGGTGATGGCTCAAGCATTCTACCCCGCTTGGAAAATTTTCTTGTCAAAGTTTTAATAATACCATACTATGCTATGAAGGGTTGTCGTTAGATGCTTTGAGAATATTTATTTTTGATGTTTATTTTGAGATGTTATTTATTAAGGATTCAACTGGATTATGAATATTATGTTATTATGGTTTATATGCGAAGTGTCTAATTATTGTCTTTCGCAACTAAAAGTTTTCATATAAATATTTTAAAATGAGTTATTATATAAGGTGGGTATGATCGTAGGCATGATTTGTGTAAGTATAACTGGGTTCTATGAGCATGGGTGACCTTATGTCTCCCCATGTTCTAGGACCATCATGTCTCTAAAGTTGGGATGCGACAAAGATGGTATCAGAGCTATAGTTTTAAAGTCTAGTTTAGACTTGTCTATTTATTGGGTAAAATAAGTATAATCCTAGAGCATAGGAATATCTAGTCATGTCACTTACAGTCTATCGCTAGTATAGTTTCGCGAAATCCTAATAAGTTATAGTACTCTTTTGTTATTGTTTGTTTGTGTGCCTTATGATTCTTTTATCAAATGACCAAGAAGATTATCCCTGCTCGAGGACCACAACCTAGAGCACCACATATGGCATATAAGAGGACACAGAGAGAGATATTCGAAAAGGCCGTACCTATGATCCACTTAAAGAGAGAAAAGACTCTTGATGAGGAGGACCCTGTGAAATGTCTAGGTTATAAATGGGTTCAGAGCAAGATATAAAGGTTTGAAAGAGATTGTTTAGAATTAATGGAAGAAAATCAATGTCTTAGGTCCCTAGTGTATGCTTTGAGAAGGGACATGGAAAAGAGGCATAAAGCCGAGAGAGCTTTGCATGGCGAATGCGAATAGAAGAGTAGGCATAAGAGCAAGGGTCACAAAGGACAACATAGAGGGGGAGGAAGAGATCCAAGAAAGGAATCTTCACTTGCAACTTCAACACCTGGAAGGAATAATGGTCAATCGAAGTGGCTTCATGCCTATGTCTATTATGGTAAGAAACATTTTGGAATTTGTTGGAAAGCCTCTGGCGCATGTCTTAGATGTGGTCAAATGGGCCACTTCCACAAAGACTGCCCACAAAAAGGAAATTCAGGAAATGTGACCTCGGTGCCTCTACCACTTGGACCATTGCAACCTCAAGCGTAAGGAGCCAAGAATAAGAGACATAATTGAGACTCTTGATGGTAGATGGTAACAATTAGCTTAGGGGCATAGGACTTATATGATACGAATAATATCATTTGATTACTTAGTGACTTAGTATGGATTGATTTCTTTTATTGCTTATGAGATGGTTGACTTTTCAAAATGATAGGAGAGCTCATTATGCTATAGGCTATATGTTACGTGATTAGGATACATGATACATGCAATGATATATGATATATGGTATATGATATATGTCCTATGATGTGATATTATATGATGGGTACTAATGTTAAATGCATGGTAAGTAGGATGATTTGATAGTGGGCTTAAGTGGATTAGAAAGAGAAGTTGACTAAATTTTAATCCAATTTAGATTAATGATTGATAGGTATAATGTTATGAGGTATGAAATGCTTACATGTTACAATGGTTTGATATATGAATTAAATTGAGTTATTAAATGGTAATTTTGATTGATGCCATAACAAGAGGAAGGATATTTAATGATTAGTAGGAGAATGAAATGAATTAGTTACATTATATATAAGTATACAGTATGAAGTAAGTGAAGTAAATTAAGGAATTTATGGCTTAGATGCTAGCAAAAAGACTACAACAACAAAAAAGCTAGGGATTTCTCTGTCACTTATGTAAATATCAAGTATAGTCAAAGGAAGAATATTAATTTAGTGTGATTTTAAAAAGAAGAAGGTATTATTCCCATTTTGAATTCTAAGTGCAAGATACTTGATTGATTCTAGTGCTAAATATTCATTTGTGTCTCAATATTTAGTGAAAAGTCTCAGTAGAGATAAGGAATTAATTAAGGAACCTTTAGTAATGTCAACCCCTTTAGGAATAATGATGGAAGTAAGGTATTATTTAAGGATTGTGAGGTAGATATTGATGGATGGAAACTTCCTATGGAGTTATTGGAACTTGATGTCCTAGAATTCGATGTGATCTTAGGAATGGATTGGCTATATGAGTATGGAGCTTATATTGACTATAGAGGAAAGCAAATATAATTTCGAGCTAAGGATGGGAAGAAATTTATGTATCAAGGAGATACCTATGATTAAGGTCTACTAGCGTAATCATGGAATGGATGAGTATATTTAGAAAGCTGAGGAATGGATGCGGCAGAAGCATTCCTAGTTTTTTGAGAACATGTGATTAGTATTGAAATTCAAGGATGAATTTCTTTTAAGAGGGGGAGATATAAAAGGATAAGTATTCTCAAACTGTAATGATGATAAAAGGATAAGTATGATGTTAGTAGAGATTCTTTAGTGATGAGATTCCTTTAAGTATATATATAGGGTGCAATCAAAGTATAAGGATTTGAATTTTTATAAGATGATAGATGTTAAGGCCATATAAACTATAAATTTGAGGATCTATAAGGATTTGATCTATGAGGGTATGAAATGATTTTAAGATAAAGTGTTCTAGATTTGATTTGATTACTTGTGTCCAGTGTGTCTGCTTATAGGCATCGAGTTTTGCTTTATGAAATCATACATCATGAACTGCATCAAGCATTGCAATAAGGTTGCATGTTACATGCAAGGATGAAAATGTTTTGATTCTTACGAATGATTCTACACAGTTTTGAAAATTTAAATAGCTTTGAACATACCTGAAGGGGATTGGAGTCCTCTAGATGAGAAATGTTCTAGGGCATTAGATGCAATAATGTTCAATTGAGGTTACTGGAAAATTTGGTAGTGATCTTTAGTATGAGAAGAATTTTTATTAAGATAACCTAGAATGGCATAGATTTGGAGAGATATAAGAGTTATATAGAGATTTCATTGAAAAGCAATGGTATTAGAAGTTTTATTATTTTAATATGGATAAGTTAAATGATTAGGAATGTGAAGGATAACGAGATGTAAGTGCAAAACCTAAACTCAGATGATATTATGAGCTAAAAGTATAAAAGAAAGAAAAATAAATTACGAGGCATTACGTAATCAAGTCATGGTACTGATGTATATATTATATAGAAAGAGAGTAAGTCTAAAATAGTTATGAGAAGTTTATTTAGGATTGTAAATTAATAGAATGCAAGTTTGTTTGGGATATGATATATATATGAATGTTTGTTAAGTTTAAATATGTTTTAAATTAATAAATGATGGGAGTGTAGAAATTACATTAGCAAGGTATTAAACACGATTTATTGAGGTTATAATAGATTAAGTAATAATTATTAATATGGAAAGAGAATTATCGAATATCAATTGGAGTTATTAATTTGGAATTATCTGTTGGATTCTTATATGACTAACATGATAAATAATGAATGGAAGTGGTGATTAAGGTATTAGTATAGATCTTAATAATAATAGAGATATAAGGAAAAGAAATGCTTGAGATTACATTTGATTGAAGGTGAATTAAGGGTTCAATTACTTTTGTTGAGGTTAAGGGATACAAAAATTATTAAGGATTAGTTTTAAATTTGTTTGAATAAGAGATTAACATAGCTGTAGCTTAAGTTGAAGGTTTATCAATGTGATTTCTAATAAATTGTGAATATGTGCCTTACTAAATTCGATATGTTAATCGAAGTTAGATATTGTGTTTGAGTGACACAGCAGAAGCATCACGGAGAAGTTAAGCAGGGTGTGTTGTGCTGTTAGATTTGAAAATTTGAGGACAAATGTTTTTTAAGGAGAAGAGAATATAACAACCCACACCCACCCTACGAGTTTTCATGACTAATTTGTTTGACTTAGAACTATTAAGACAAAATGTGAGCTTTTATGAAAATTCACGTGTGAGGTGATTTATAAGTATATGGCCTGTTAAATTAATTTTAATGTGCCTAATATGAATTATTATGGTGAAATAAATGATTTATATGAAGTGCATAAGCATAAAATAATTTATTGTGCATAAAATGAATTTTCATGTAAAAAGACAATTTTTAAACATAAAATAATTTTATAAGCATTTTTAAATAAAAATTTTGGGGGAAATTTTAATGAAAATAAAAGAAAAATATTTTTATTTTTAATTACCTATATTCAGCCCTAAAATTAATTAAAAAGCCCAAATACTCAAAAGCCCACTACACCAAAACACTCATAACCTAGCTTATTATGGGTATTATTGGAAATTATGTAAAACCCTACATTTAAATAGAAAATTTTAGCCAGCACTCTCATTCCAATAGCCATCACTCTATTTTTATATTTTGGCAGAAAAATTCTCTCAAAATATTTCTCTCTACCAAAATTCATAAAATCCTTTTAAACTTGTGATTTCGCAATTGTTTCGTAAGTTTTTATTTTCCTTTCAATTTGGTATTTGGTTTTTATGAAACTAATCTTGGGAAAATTATTTTGAACTGAATGTTTATTGATTTTTACTAATAAAATTTGGGTTAGGTAACTTTTAGAGAGAAAAATCAATTTTTCTACCGAAAGCACCAACCTCTCTACGCGATTTCTTCAAAGGTGATTCCTACAACTCAACATTGAAATTTTCATGCATAAACATTATCAAGGGGGGAAATTTTTACATATTGCTATTCTAAACTAATTTTTGATGTGTTTAGATGAAAAATATTGAATGAAATCATATTTCTACATATTAGTGTAATGACCGAAAAGTTTCAGAAAATAAAGAAATTCAAGGTTTTTGTGCTAGAACATAAAAGTTGGAAAATTCCATGATTTCATGTGCATATGGCTGCCAATTTGTGTATGGAATAATTCTAAAATGATATTTGTTTTGTTTGGATGAAAAATAAGGATTTAAGTCATATGTTTGCATATCGCTATAATGAACGGAAGGCTCGAAAAGCTTGAAAACTCATGATTTTCTTCCTAGACCCTAAATTTGGAATTTTCATGTATGGAAAACATCCATGGTTGTCAAATTATGTGTACTGATGTTCTAAACTAATATTTTTTGTGATTGAATGAAAAATAATGGTTTAAAACACATGTTTACATATTGCTGTAATGATTGGAAAGTACCGGAAATAAGAAAACTCATGGTTGTTCATCCTAAAATTTAAAGTTAGAAATTTTCATGCATATGAATGTATATATGGGCCAATTCTTACATGTTTATATTTTAAAATGATTTTTGTTTTGATTACATGAAAAATCTTGATTCAAACTAGTTTTTACATATTACTGTAATAGACGGAAAGTGCAAAAAGTAAGAAAAATTCAGTTTTTCTTTTAATAGGGTATTTGGCCTACCATGGGATTTTTATCCCAATGTCTATAATTTTTATTTAATGTATTTTAATAATTATTGACATTTATGTATGTATGTATGATAAATGGTTAAATTGCATGTTGGTTGAAGTAATGACTATAGACTAACCTAGAGGCATTTTGGTATACTTAAGGTATGCCTAAGGTATATTAACCTTATGTTGTGATTAGAATGTGAATGTAATTGGGAAATATGGCAATATATTTTATGATGACTTGATAATGAATCGAGGATATTGAATTGATGAAGAGATTGATTGAATGAATGGGTCATAAGATTTAAGTATGACATTTGAAAGGTCATTTGTTAAGTTGACATGTATGGAAGTGTTAAGTACAATAAGATGATTGTTAAAGTGAAATGATATTAAGATAATGATATTTTGTTGACCTTAGAAGGCTATGGACATGAATTATGATGTCTTTTCATATGGGCCTATAAAGGCTAAGTGTGCAAGACTTTTAAGTCAATACATTATATGTAAGTGATTAGTGCATTTATATGTGTAACTCTAAGTGTATATGAATGTTATATATGCATAGGGTAGTTATGGGATAGGATAGCATACTGATTAAATAAATAATAAGCATTGAATAAAAATTACGTTAGAACTTAAGGAGTTTAGAGGTTTAAAAGTTATACGTGTACTAGGAGCGAAGAAACCACAAGGTGAGTTAACATTATATTTCAAATTGCAAGTGTAAGCTATCATGATATGTGTACCTTTGACATTCTTGAAATCCAAGTTCTTTCTATTCTAAAATGAAACTCTATGATTTTTTTGTTAAGCTTGGGTTGCCAAAGGACAATTGGTCCAAAACCATTTTTGATTATCTAATGATAATGCCTTTATGATTATTGACCTAACTTATATTCTTTTTAGAGCTATACTATCATTGTATATTTTGTTTAAAAGTTAAACTACTATTGTTATTGTGATACATGTTATTATTGCCTTTAATGTTATTGTTATATGTGATTACCATTAGCTTTAGCTATGGTATCTTTAACCCTTTACGCAGAAGTCCTCATCTCGATACTGGTAATCATCAGAACCTATACACATGGTCTTAACTCTATGGATAGGGGTTGTGTATCCACCTCAACTAGAAGGGACGGTTTTAGCCATGGAGCCTAATTAGCTTCACACTTCTCTATATGATGGGAGTTGGGATTTAGTTTAATGCCACCTCTCCTCTATGTGTTCAAATGATTATGGAAATAGCCTTCACTTTATGTGTTTATGTGTTATAAGTGTGATTTCTATAAAACCTTGTTAAATTGTAAACCTTGATTCATAGATTGTAAAATATGAACTATGTATTATAAGCTATAGGTTTCCTTTTTTTTTCTTTTTTTTTTTAAAAAAAGATATGTGTTATTGTATGTGCCATATTGTTTACTCATTGAAATTATCTATTTCACACCTTTTTCTTTTTGTGGTTCCAAGTGAGCAGTATGAGGAGGCAAGGTGATGGCTTAAGCATTCTACCCCGCTTGGGAAATTTCCTTGTTAATGTTTTAATAATACCATACTATGCTATGAAGTGTTAACTCTATAGATAGGGGTTGTGTATCCACCTCAACTAGAAGGGACGGTTTTAGCCATGGAGCCTAATTAGCTTCACACTTCTCTATATGATAGGAGTTGGGATTTGGTTTAATGCCACCTCTCCTCTATGTGTTCAAATGATTATGGCAATAGCCTTCACTTTATGTGTTTATGTGTTATAAGTGTGATTTCTATAAAACCTTGTTAAATTGTAAACCTTGATTCATAGATTGTAAAACATGAACTATGTATTATAAGCTCTAGGTTTCCTTTTTTTTTTTCTTTTTTTTTTTTAAAAAAGATGTGTTATTGTATGTGCCATATTGTTTACTCATTGAAATCATCTATCTCACACCTTTTTCTTTTTGTGGTTCCAAGTGAGCAGTATGAGGAGGCAAGGTGATGGCTTAAGCATTCTACCCTGTTTGGGAAATTTCCTTGTTAATGTTTTAATAATACCATACTATGCTATGAAGTGTTAATGTTAGATGCTCCGTGAATACTTATTTTTGATGTTTATTTTCAGATGTTATTTATCAAGGATTCAACTGGATTATGAATATTATTTTCTTATGGTTTGTATGTGAAGTGTCTAATTATTGTCTTCCATTACTAAAATTTTTCATATAAATATTTTAAAATGAGCTATTGTATAAGGTTTGGTACAATCCTAGGCATGATTTGTGTAAGTGCAAGTGGGTTCTATGGGCGCGGGTGACCTTATATCTCCTTTTGTTCTAGGACTATCATGTCTCTAAAGTTGGGATGTCATATGAGTTATAATGTCATTTCATGTGACCCTATAAAGGCTAAGTATGCAAAACTTTTAAAGGCAGCATGTTATGTGCAAGTGATGAATGCACTTTTATGTGCAACTCTAAGTGTATGTGAATGTTATATGTGCATGAGGTAGTTATAGGATAGGATAACATGATGACTAAATAAATACTAAGTAGTGAATTAATTATTATGTTAGAGCTTGAGGAGTATTAGTGGTTCAAGGGCTATGAGTGCTAGGAGCAAAGGAACCATAAGTTGAGTAAACATTATATTCATGTTACAAGTATGAGTTATCATGATATGTAAACCTTTCAGATTCTTGAAACCCAAGTTCCTTTCTATCCTAAACTATAATTATATGAATTCTTTATTAAGCTTAGGTTGCCAAAGGACAATTGGTCTGAAACTATTATTGTTTATTTCATGATAAGAAAGAACCTTTGTGATTGCTACCTTACCTTACTTTCTTCATGAAACCACATTATTATTTATCTTTCATTCAATAAGCTAAACATCTACTGTCATTGTATTACATGTGATTGCATTCTTCAATACTACTGTTACCTCTCCATTATGTTGTGAGTAAGCAAGGCAGTAGCCTTCACTTTATATTTATGTTACTAGTGGATAAGGTATCAGCGTTCACTCTATATTTATGTTATTAGTGGACAAGGTAGCAGCCTCACTCTATATTATGTTATGAGTAGATAAGACAGCAGCCTTCACTCTATATTTATGTTATGAGTGGACAAGGTAGCAGCCTTCACTCTATATGATACTAGTTATAAGTTTGATAACTGTGAATAAGTTTGATATTTATGAATCTTGCTAATTTACAAACTATGAACTATGATCTATGAACCCTCATAAAGGGATATGTGTTACTATTCAAGTTTTATTATTTTCTCATTGAGATCATCATCTATCTCACCCCCTTTTCCTTATGTGGTTTTAGGTGAGCATTATGAGGAGGTAAGGTGATCACTCAAGCAAACTACTCCACTTAGGTAATTTCCTTGTCAAATTTTATTACTGTGCTATAAGATGATGAGTCTCTAAATGCTCCAGGAGTCCTTATTTTGGGAGTTTATATTTGGAAGATTATATTTATTTAATTTATTTGGAGTCTTAAATGTTCTTTTCTTATGGATTATATTTAAAGTATTTTAATATTATTCTTCCGCTGATTAAATTTTCATTATTATTGGATAATTAAGTTAATGCATGAGATTTTAGTATGATCCTAGGCAATATTTATATATGTATGAGTGGATTCTATGGGCATGGCTGACCTTATGTCTCCCCATGTTCTAGGACTATCATATCTTTGAAAATGGGATGTAACACGACATCTTACCAATTTTCTAGCATACTCCGCTGCAGGGACAGACCCTCTAATATGACTTTCTGTTCAGGGATGCCTTCTGGGATAGCTGCTTATGCTCCAGAGAATCCCATTGTTTATTTTAAGCATCCCAGGTCTCCTGAGGGATTCATGTCTCTTTCTTCCCCTTCCTTTTGATGTCATAGAGGAAGTTCTTGTACTGAATTACAGCCTTCTTAAAGAAGGTTGTCTTCACTATCTCTGATATAGCTAGGTTCCAATAGTAGTACTTCTAAAAAAACAAAAATATAAGTTAGTATATAAATAATAATTAATAAATAAAATTTAAAATTAATTTACTAATAGTATGTATCTATTTGATACATACTACTAATAAATTATTACATTTTATTATATATTATTATATTTATTATACTTATTATCTTTTAATATAGTATTATATATAACATATATTTTATTATGTATTATATATATATATATATATATATATATATATATATATATATATGTATATATATATATATATATATATATATATATATATATATATATATATATATATATATATATATATATATATATATATGTATGTATGTATGTATGTATGTATGTATGTATATATAATTTTGAATTCTATATAATAAGTTATTCATTAACTGAAACTCCTTCTAGTAGAACTCTTTCATCTCATGAGGCACTGATTTCCAATGCGTGCCTTTAGGTTTTAGCTAGTTCTTGAATATCTTGTAAATCATCCGCACCAACTCCAGCGGATACATCTTGCAATTAAAAAACTTAAATGTTAGTTAAACAAAAAAGTGAGAAATTATAAATTAAGAATTACCTTAAGCAATATAATACTTACACATCTCCAACCAGTGTGAGATGTTGCCTACACCCTGCATCTGGTAGCAAGACTGGTGGGCCTATGGATGGAGTTGCTGTAGTGGTAGGAGCAGTTGCAGAAGTAATGGTGGTAGGTGTGTGTAGGAAATGAAGGATAAGTAAATGAAGAAATGGGCGAAGGGATAGTGGATGGAGGGGTGTAGAAAATAAAGGTTAAGTAGATGGAGAAATGGGCAAAGGAATAGTGGATAGAGGGGTAACAAAAGGAATAGTGGATAGAGGGGTAACCAATGAAGGGACAGTGGATGGAGGGGTAACAGAAGAAGGCATAGTGGATGGAGGGGAAATGGAAGAAGGAATAATCGAAGGTGATGAAAGTATAGGACCATTGAATAGAGCAGTAGACATAGAAGGAGGAGAGGATAAAGGGATTTATGTGGTGATGGTTAAAAAGGTGAATGTGGGAGGCATAGAAGGAGAGATAGATGGTAAAGAACAAAGGGTAGTGGGAAGTGATGCACTAGTGGTGGGAAGATCACTAGTGGTAGCAAGCCTTCCCTGGGAGTGATGCCATTTTCAGCACGTCGATATACTGCTACTAGTAGTATCTCCAAGAGTCGATATACATCTCAGAGTCAACATCTATATAATTCATAAAGTTTAATAAATTCATTCATTATTTAATATTACATAAAATGATATGGCATAATTGCGGAATAATAATATAAATATTTAAAAAAAAATTGCAACACAATTTAAAAATGACTTCATTAAGATATAACGTAACATTGTAAATGTAAAAATATAATATTCATTTTACATAATTTAGGAAAAATCCTTACACAATAAGTAAAATATAAATTCATTTATTTAGAATCTATTTCTTTAAGCTCATCTTTGTCTATGTTTTCCTCAAATGTCTTGACATCTGAATCAAACTTGGATTTATCTTTTGTATCATTATCATGTTCATCATCCATTTCCACTAATAACTTGTCAAGATCATTTAAAGTTGCAGGAGGCACATCATCATTAACTTCGAGCATAGGCTCATCAACTTTGTCATCCTGAAATGGTTCTTCAGATATACTTATTTCACTACCCTTCTTAATGTCTACGATTGATCTAGTTTTAATCTTGCATACTACCCACCAATCCACTTTATCTCATTATAGACTCGAATAGAAAACATAATACACTTGGCAAGCATGCATTGCCAGTATAAATGGCTCATATTTATAATCGCTGCCTGTGGTTAGCTTCAACAAGATTATATTACTCAAGAACTTTTGTTCCCACATTTGGCATTAGATCAAACCATTCACACTTAAACAAAATAGTCCTTTTAATTGGAAGTGCAAGGTATTTCAATTACATTACATCCGTTAATCAACCATAATAGTTAAATGCATTGTCACTGTAATTGGAACCCTTTATACATACCCTGCTATTTATTAATGACCTACCTGAACTTTGCTTTTCAATATGGAACTTGTAACCATTCACAAAGTAAATAGGATATGTCATAACATACCATAATAGACCCTTGGACAAATCAATAATGAATTAATTTGTTATTCTATTCATAGGATTAGTGGCCTATGACAAAAATAAACATAAAAATATGATGGTATAAGATATAAATTTAAGATTAATTTTTATGTAATGCTACTACATTATACTTATATATGAATGAAGCCACTGCGCAAATTCTGTCTCTATTATTTTGTCTATATCAATTATTGTTATATTCGGCACAGTTCACTTCAACATATCAATGTATAAGCTTCATTCATAAGGAAAATAGTAAGTAAAATGTAAATGAAACTTTGCAGAATGATGAAGAATGAGTTATTTTAATTATCTTGTAACTTACTCGATGTATTTTGCAACTTTGGATCAATTCAGAAGAATGTATGATTGAGCTACCTTATATTCTTCGTCGGTCATCAATCTCATTTTAGGTCAACCGAATGGTCTCCCTAGATGAGTGAATATTGATAAAATACCATGAATATTTGCTCCTTTGGGCATTCCACCATCATCATTTCAAGCTACTCTCCTATTCTTTGTATAGACATGGGGTTCGAAATAATAAGAGTAGAATGATGAAGCTTCCTCAACTAAGTATGCATTACAAATAGAGCCTTCAACTTTTGCTTTATTTTTGACATTTTAAAAATCTACAGTAGATAAATAAATTCAAAAATTACTTCATTTGGGTATAAATGAATAAATGTGATTGTAAATATTAAAATAGGCAAATATTTTACCTCTCAAATGGATACATCCATCGGTACTGAACGGGACCCACTGTACGAGCTTCGTAAGTAAGATGTATAGTAGATGCTCCATAGAGTCAAAGAAACTTGGAGGAAAAATGCATTCCAATTTACACAAAATGAGTGGAATGGTATTTTCAAGCCTCGCCATATCCTCTTCCTTAAAAAGTGTTGAAGTGAGTTCTTTGAAAAATAAACTCAACTCCATCAATAGTTGCCAAACATCCCTCAATAAAATTTCACCAAAGGCAATAAGAACCAAGCATTGCATAAAAACATGACAGTCATGGCTCTTCATCCCAAACAACCTTCGTTTCTATAGATCAATGCATTGACTCATATTAGATACATACCCACCAGGAAATTTTAGATCTTTTGACTATTCATATAAGATATGTTTAGCCCACTTATTGAATACATATTTTGCCTTTGGATATTTTCCAGACACTTCATCCATCTCTAACTCCTTACGGAGGTAGAATTATTTCAAGTCTTGTATGGATTTAGCTTTATCTTTAGTTTTCCCTGGGATGTCCATTACCATGTTGAATATATTTTCAAACACATTCTTTTCAATATGCATGACATCCAAATTATGTTTTATTATATTAGTTCTCTAATATGGTAAATCCCAAAATATGCTTCATTTCTTCCATCCACATCTGCTTCGCTTTGCAATTTGAGCATTCACATCATTATTAGCTCCTACTTCAGTCACCCTCATCAACTTCAAACTAGTTATTTCCTGCAATAATTCAATTCTCAAATATATAGGTGGAGTTGATGCTCGAACGGCTCTTTCTTTATGAAAGCTATTTTGTTATGTCTAAAAGGATGATTAGGCAGTAAGAACTTACGATGGCAATCAAACCACGATTGCCTACCCCCTTTAGGAAGAGTGGAAGAATCCATTAGTTCCTTACAATATGGACATGCGAGTCTACCCTGAGTACTCCACCTAGACAACATACTATACACAGAGAAATCACTCACAGTCCACATCAGAGTAGCTCGCATATGAAAATTCTACTTCATAGACACATCATATGTTTCAACACCAATATCCCACAACCATAGTAATTTGCAATTAGAGGCTGCAAAAATACATCCAACTTTTGTTTTGGATTATTTATTCCAGGAACTATTACAAACATGAACATGTACTCCTTCTTCATACACATCCCTGGGGGCAAATTATATGGCATCACTATAATTGGCTATAATGAGTATTATTGTCCTAATTGTCCAAGAGGTTGGAAGCCATCAGTGCATAAGCCCAAATGGACATTGCAAATTTCAGAAGCAAAATCTAGATTCACCCGATTGAAATGCTACCATGCTATAAAATATGAATAGTGTCATATCACCCCATCTTCCTTTGCATGTTCCACATGCTATCTTATATGCTTTGCAATTGTCTTAGAGGCATACAATCTCTGCAACCTCAGAGTCAGAGGGAAGTAAAACATGATCTTGTATGGAATATTTTCTTTTAATGGACATACACCCTGACGTCTTGGCTTATATCTTGGCCAATCACAAAACTTACATGCAATTAGATTACTATCTTCACCCCAGTAAAGAATGTAATTATTCTTGCAATAATCAATTTTCTCAACTGGAAGACCCAAACCCTACAATAACTTCTTTGTGCTATAGAAACTATCCACCACTGTATTATCTACAGGTAACAACTCATTGTACCATTGCAATATCATCATAACACCTTTCAGATAGATGGTGTTCTGACTTAATATTTAGAAGTTATTCCACAACATATAACTTAGAATGGTTCTCACAACCAGGCCACAATTCTTCGTTGGCTACCTCTAACATATCATATAATTTGTGCGCGGTCGAGTTTGGAGCTTCCTTCATTCTATCCCAATAAAAATTTGGCCTGGCGGCATCCATTAACATCTTATGGTATGTAGTTAGAGGACAACTATCTATATCTTCACTACCTACTTCTATCGTGATTAAAGATATAGACCCACTGACTTCACATTGCAAATACCATTCATAGTACCTCGGTACAAAACTCTTCTTCAGAATGTGCAACTTGACAGTATTTGGTTCAAGGAAATTTCGATTCTGACATTTATTATGGTTACAAAAACATCACACACTGGTCTCACTCATACACTGTGGCTAAGATATCACGAATTGCATGAATTGGCCTAAACCCTCCAAGAATTTTGGATTCAAATACCTATCTGTAAGTCTAGAGTACATTCAATTCCTATTAGTTCTCATAATTATTCCCCGTATGTTCAATAGTATTAATTTATTTTTTAAATCACATAAACAAAATTATATATAAAATTATATGTTTGGTTTTAATTTTAATTAAGTTCGCAACATCTAATTCTACAGCCTTATATCTCCCTCCCTATAAGGTAAGAATCTAACCCATTTAGAAACTCATTATTGCATAACTGTTACTGTTACATTCTACATTCATACATCTACTAAAATTTCGGTAGCATCTCTCTACAGTTTTCCTAGTGCACCACATTTGAAAAAATCTAAATAATCAGGACATTATTTTCAATGTGCATTAAGAGAATATGGTGGAAGGTAGTACCAAAATTTCAGACAGTTATATGA
>CANTUT010001665.1:55000-67890 GCA_947687605.1 Reutealis trisperma | reverse complement strand
ATATACATATAATATATATATATATATATATATATATATATATATATATATATATATATATATATATATATATATATATATATATATATATATATATATATATATATATATATATATATATATATATATATATATATATTTTGTGTGTATATATATATATATATATATGCTAATAAATTTTTTAATTTAAGATTTTTTATATTTTTAAGCTTAATAAATTTTTTATAAATTTATGATAGTATTAAATATGGTGAAATTATTTTATTAAATTATGTTAGTAATTATTTTAATTATCTTGGTTTTATTAATAGAATTTTAATTTTGTTTCAGATAATTGACGTGTGGGCTAACAATATAAGTCGGATTCTCGCTTTAAGAGGTTTATACTATAATTTAATTTATTTATACTAATATATAAATATAATAATTTGGAATGTAATGTTTTTTTAATTATCTTATGTATAATTTATAGTTTGTCATGTTTATTTGTAAATATATATATGAAAAAATAAATGTTGTAATGTGAATTTGTAATTTGTGGTTAATTTGTGTATTGTAATATAATTTTTAATTATGTTGTTAAGTTAATGTGAATTTATTAATATATATATATATATATATGTGTGTGTGTGTGTGTGTGTGTGTGTGTGAAGTAATTTTGGTTTTATTTAAATAAATCCATTAATAATACCGACAAAATGATTAATAAATTTATGTTTAATCATGCCATAAAAGTGAAATTTAATTTTTATGAATTTCATAAAATACCAAAAATTCTCATCACAATAAAAAATTAAAAAAATTCACAAATATGCTACCAAAAATTGAAATATAAATGCATTTTATAAAATACAAAAAAATAAGAAATTGCAAATAGTTAGGAATAAAAATATTTTGACGAAAAATAAAAAGAAAGTAATCATACTAAAAAAAGTGAAATTTATTTTTTATGAATTTCATAAAATATTAAAAATTCTCATCACATTAAAAAATTAAAAAAATAAATATGCTACTAAAAATTGAAATATAAATGCATTTTATAAAATACAAAAAAATAAGAAATTGCAAATAGTTAGAAATAAAAATATTTCGATGAAAAATAAAAAGAAAGTAATAAATTAAAAATTTGCCATCAAAAATTAAATTTTAAATACATTTCATAAGATTTTTAAAAAAAATAACAAATATCCTCTTAAAGAAAAAATAGTCTATAAAATAAAATAATACATAACGGCTTAATTAATGCTAACAAATAATTAAAATTCGAATATTCAAAATTAAAATGATTAAAAAGAATTTTAATTAAATTTTTTCCTAAATGATATAAAAAAAATCTAATATAATATTAATATCTTTATTATTAAGTAATAATATATATGTGTAAAATTATGATACGGAAAAAAATAGAAAAAAGTATAATGCATTTATGAAGTTGTGTCGTATTCAGTAACATTTTGCATTTATCTTGTGAATTTATTTTATTAATTTTGATTATATGTTCTTATATTATGATGTTGCAATTGTTATTTGCATGGTGAATTTATACTATTTTGTTATTGAATGAATTTAAATGATTTTAATTTTATTTTTGGACTTTTACAATCAAATGTCTAAAAATATTGTTAATTAAAATGATTAACATATTTAGGATTAGTTGTAGATCCTGTTTGATGTCTTGCTCATCGGACAGTGAGAAGATATCGAATTGTCCAAATTGAGTAGTTTAGAGATCTCTTTGTATGTGTAACTATCTGTGTATATTCTTATTTTATATAAATGTCTGAAATTTCGGTACTATCTTCCACCATATTCTCTTAGTGCACATTGAAATAATGTTATGATTATGTGGATTTTTTCAAATGTGGTGTACTAGGAGAACTGTAGGGAGATTCTGCCGAAATTTCAGTAGATATATGAGTATAGAATATAACAGTAACAGTTATGCAGCAATGAGTTTCTAAATGGGTTAAGTTCTTACCTTATAGGGAGGGAGATATAAGGATGTAGAATTAGATATTGCGAACTTAATTAAAATTATAACCAAACATATAAGTTTAAATGTAATTTTGTTTATGTGATATAAAAAATAAATTAATATTGTTGAATATACAGGGAATAATTATGAGAACTGATAGGAATTAGATGTACTCTAGATTTATTGATGGGTATTTGAATCTGAAATTCTTGGAGGGTATAGACCAATTCATGCAATTCACGATATCTCAGCCACAATGCATGAGTGGGACTAGTGTTTGATGTCCTTGTAACCATAAGAAATGTCAGAATTGAAATTTTCTTAAGCCAAATACTGTCAAGTTGCACATTCTGAAGAAGGGTTTTGTACTGCGGTATTATGAATGATATTTGCATGGTGAAGTCGGTGGGTCTAGATCTTCAATTGCGGTAGAAGTAGGCGTTAAAGATACAGATAGTTGTCCTCCAACTACATACCATAATATGTTAACGGATGCCACTGGGCTGGATTTTGATTGGGATTAAATGGAGAAAGCTCCAAATTCGACCGTTCATAAACTGTATGACATGTTAGAGGCAGCTAACGAAGAATTATGGTCTGGCTATGAGAAACAGTCTAAATTATCTACTGTGGCACAACTTCTGAATATCAAGTCAGAACACCATATATCTGAAAGGTGTTATGATGAGATATTGCAATGGTACAACGAGTCGTTGCCTGTAGATAACATAATGGTTGATATTGGGGTGAAGATAGTAATCTAATTGCATATAAGTTTTGTGATTAGCCAAGATATAAGCCAAGATGTAGGGGTGCATGTCCATCGAAAAAAAATATTCCATATAAGATTATGTTTTACTTCCCTTTGACTCCAAGGTTGCCAAGATTGTATGCCTCTGAGGCAATTACAAAGCATATGAGATGGCATGCAAAACATGCAGAGAAAGATGAGGCGATGTGACACTGTTCAGATTCTATAGCATGGAAGCATTTCTATCGGGTGAATCCATATTTTGCTTCTGAAATTTGCAATGTCCATTTGGGCTTATGCACTGATGGCTTCCAACCTTTTGGACAATCTGGACAATAATACTCATCATGGCCAATTATAGTGATGCCATATAATTCCAAGGATGTGTATGAAGAAGGAGTACATGTTCCTATCTATAATAGTTCCCAGACCAAATAATCCAAAACAAAAATTAGATGTATTTTTGCAGTATCTGATTACAGAATTGCTATGGTTAAGGGATATAGGCGTTGAAACATATGATATGTCTATGAAGCAGAATTTCAGATGCGAGCTGCTTTGATGTGGATTGTGAGTGACTTTCCTGCGTACAGTATATTGTCTGGTTAGAGTACTCAGGGTAGACTTGCATATCCATATTGCAAGAAACTGATAGATTCTTTCACTCTTCCTAAAGGGGGTAAGCAATCGTGGTTTGAATGCCATCCCAAGTTCTTATTGCCTGATTTTCTTTTTAGACGGAACAAAACAGCTTTCATAAAAAACAAAGTTGTTTGAGCAACTGCTCCGCTTATATGTTTGGGAATTGAATTGTTACAGGAAATAACTAGTTTGAAGTTGATGAGGGTGACCGAAGTAGGAGCTGATGATGTAAATGTTGAAATTGCAAAGCGAAGCAGATGTGGATGGAAGAAACAAAGTATATTTTGGGATTTACCATATTAGAGGACTAATCTGATTAGACATAATTTGAATGTCATGCATATTGAGAAGAATATGTTTGAAAATATATTCAACATGGTAATGGACATCCCAGGGAAAACCAAAGATAATGCTAAACCTAGATAGGACTTAAAACAGTTCTATCTCTGTAAGGGGTTAGAGATGGATGAAGTGTCTAGAAAATATCCAAAGGCAAAATATGTGTTCTATAAGTAGATCAAACAAGTCTTATGTGAATGGCTGAAAGATCTAAAATTTCCTGATGGGTATGTATCTAATATGCATCGATCCATATTATATTGTTTGGAATGAAGAGCCATGACTGTCATGTTTTTATGCAATGCTTGCTTTCTATTGCATTCCATGAAATTTTACTGAGAGATGTTTGGCAACCATTGATAAAGTTGAGTTTATTTTTCAAAAAACTCACTTTAACGCTTCTTAGGGAAGAGGACATGGTGAGGCTTGAAATACCATTCCACTCATCTTGTGTAAACTGGAACACATTTTTCCTCCAAGTTTCTTTAACTCCATAGAGCATCTACTAGTATATCTTGCTTATGAAGCTTGTATAGTGGGTTCAGTTTAGTACCGATGGATGTATCCATTTGAGAGGTAAAATATTTGCCAATTTTAATATTTACGTCACATCCATTCATTTATACTAAAATGTCGTAATCTATGATATTTACCTATTGTAGATTTAATGGATATTTGAAACATAATGTTAAAAATAAAGCAAGAGTTGTAGGCTCCATTTGTAATGCATACTTAGTTGAGGAAGCTTCATTATTTTGCTCTTATTATTTCGAACCCTATGTCTATACAAGGCATAGGAGAGTAGCTCAAAATGATGATGGTGGAATGCCTGAAGGAGCAAATACATCTGGTATTTTATCAATATTCACTCATCCAGGGAGACCATTTGGTCTACCTAAAACAAGATTGATGATCGACGAAGAATATAAGGCGGCTCAATCCTACATTCTTCTTAATTGGTCTGAAGTTGCAAAATACATCGAGTAAGTTACAACTTAATTAAAATAACTCATTCTTCATCATTCTGCATAGTTTCTTTTTCATTTTACTTACTATTTTCCTTATGAATGAAGCTTATACATTGATATGTTGAAGCAAACTATGCCGAATATATCAACAATTGATATAGACAAAAAATTAGAGACAAAACTTGCGCATTTGTTTCATTCATATGTAGGTATAATGTAGTACCATTACTTAAAAAATTAATCTTAAATTTCTATCCCATACAATTAAATTGATATGTTTATTTTTGTCATAGGCCACTGATCCTACGAATAGAATAACAAATCAATTCATTATTGATCTGTCCAAGGGTCAGTTATGATATGTTACGACCTATCCTATTTACTTCATGAACGGTTATATGTTCCATATTAAAAAGCAAAGTTTGGGTAGGTCATCAATAAATAGTGGGGTATGTATAAAGAGTTCCAATTATAGTGAGAATGCATTTAACTATTATGGTCAATTAATCGATATAATACAATTGGAATACCTTACACTTCCAATTAAGAAAACTGTTTTGTTTAAGTGTGAATGGTTTGATTCAAAGCCAAATGTGAGAATGAAAGTTCATAAGTAATATAATCTTTTTGAAGTCAACCATAGGCGGCGATTCAATGAATACGAGCCATTTATACCGGCAATGCAATCTTGTTAAGTGTATTATGTTTCCTATCCGAGTCTACAACGAGATAAAGTGGATTGGTGGGCAGTATGCAAGATTAAATCTACATCAGTCGTAGAGATTAAGGAGGGTAGTGAACTAAATGCAACATCTGAAGAAGCATTTCAAGACGATGAAGTTGATGAGCCTATACTTGAAGTTAATGATGATGAGCCTCTTGCAACTTTAAATGATCCTGACGAGCCATCAATTGAAATGGATGACGAAGATGATAATGATACAGATGATGAATCCAAATTTGATTCAGATGTCAAGACGTCTAAGGAAAACATAGACGAAGATGAGCTCGAAGAAATAGATTCTGAATAAATGTATTATGTACTTATTTCCTAGAGATTGTGTATGGATTTTCCTAATTGTGTAAAAGAATATTATTTTTATATTTACAATGTTACATTATATTTCAATGAAGTCATTTTTAACTTGTGTTGTAATTTTTTTTAATATTTATATTATTATTCCGCGATTGCGTCATATCAATTTTTTATTTATGCGGATGTACTTTTTATATAACATTAAATAATGAATGAACTTATTAAACTTTACTAAATATATAGATGTCGACTCCGAGATGTGTATCGACTCCTGGAAATACTCTTGGTAGTAGTACATCGATATCCCAGAAACGGTGTCGCTCATAGGGAGAGCTTGCTACCACTAGTGATCTTCCCACTACCCTTTCTTCTTTACCATCTTTCTCGCCTTCTATACCATATACATTCACCCTTTCGACCGTCACCACATAGATCCTTTTATCTTTTCCTTCTCCTATGTCTACTACTTCATCCACTGGTCCTATACTTTCATCACCTTCCATTATTCCTTCTTCCATTTCCCCTCTATCCACTATGCCTTCCTCTGTTACCCCTCCATCCACTGTCCCTTCTTTAGTTACCTCTCCATCTACTATTCCTTCTGTTATCCCTCCATCTACTATTCCTTCTATTACCTCTCCATCCAATGTCCCTTCGCTTATTTCTCCATCTACTCATTCTTCATTTTCTACACCTACCGCCATTACCTCTGCAGCAGCTCCTACCACTACAGTAGCTCCTATCACTACATCAGCTTCTATCACTGCCCCCACCAGTCCTGCTTTTAGATTCAAGGTGTAGGCAGCATCTCACACTGCAAGGAGATGTGTAAGTACTATATCTCTTAAGGTAATTCTTAATTTATAATAGCTTACTTTTTGTTTAACTAACTTTTAAGTTTTTTAATTGCAGGATGTATCCGCTAGATGTGACGTGGATGATTTACAAGATATTTAAGAACTAGCTGAGACTTAAAGGCACGCATTGGAAACCAGTGCCTCAGGAGACGAAAGAGTTCTACTGGAAGGAGTTTCAGGTAATGAATAACTTATTATATAGAATTCAAAATTATATATATATATATATATATATATATATATATATATATATATATATATATATATATATATATATATATATATATATATATATATATATATATATATTTAAATAATAAATATAAAAAATAATACATAATAAATTATATGTTATATATAATACTATATTAAAAGATATTAAGTATAATAAATATAATAATATATAATAACTGTAATAATATATAATAAAATATAATAATTTGTTAGTAATATGTATTAAATAGATACATACTATTAGTAAATTAATTTTGTATTTTATATATTAATTATTATTTATATACTAACTTGTATTTTTGTTTTTTTTTTTTGCAGAAGTATTTTTACTGGAATCTCGCTATATCAGAGTTGGTGAAGATACTCTTTTTTAAGAAGGCTGCAAATCGGTGTAAGAACTTTCTCTATGATATCAAGAAAAAAGGGAAGAGAGAGACGTGGAACCTTCAGGAGACATGGGATGCTTGGAAGAAACACATGGATTCTTTGGAGCATAAGCAACTATTCCAAAAGGCATTCATGAACAGAAAGTCAGAAAAAGGAGGTCCAACGAGTGGACCATCTAAGTATACTAGAGGGTCTGTCCCTACAGCGGAGCATGCCAGGAAATTGGTAAAATGTCAATTTTTTTTATAATAAGTAATTAAGTAATTCAGTTTTTACAATTTTTTTTTATAATAGTTTTTGTATTCTAAAAAATTAGAATTTTTTTTTCATATTTGAGAACTCAAAAATATTATTGTTGAAAAGAAAACTATATTACATTCATATAAGAGTATTTTCACAAATTAATTCAAATATTTTATTTAAATTATATTTCCTACAAAAATTCAACAATGAATGTATTAAATAATTTTTTTTAATCACCAACACTAGATTAAATAAAAAGCACCCTTCCTAAGATATGTTATTTAATCCAGCCAAAGTTAGATGCAAATAAAAAAATAAAATATTTCATTAAGGCAAAGCTGAGTTATGAAATTAAAAAATTGGTAAGATGTCGATTTTTTTTTTATAATAAGTAATTAAATCGTATGTACTTTAAAAATTTATTTATTTTTTAAGTTATTACTTTCATAATTTTTTTATTTACTAAATGTGGGATGATACTTTTAATTTTTAATAGAGAAATGATCTTGGTCGAGACCCTACTCCTAAGGAGATCTTTGTCCATATCCACACGAGGAAGGAAGACCGATAGACTTTTGTCGACTAGTGCTCCCAGTGGATTCATGTAAGTTTTGATTAGCAATTTTCCTATAAAGTACATTAAAAATTTTAAATGCTAACTACTATTATATTGAAAACAGGAGAATCTCAGAAACCTTCGTGAGCAGATGACCCAGTCGGCTCTCGGATTCACTGAGCTAGCTCATGTAGATGAGTTTGATCTATACTTTAGAGCTATTGGGGGCAGGGAGAAGGGATGAGTCTACATAATGGGTTCAATGGCTCGCTTATTTGGACATCCTGGAGCCAGTTCTTCCTTAGCTCCACCACTTCCACCGCCGCCTACAGTTGAGCATATGCCGCATAAGATCGATAGGTGAGTAGCTTAGATGCGGGAGAAGATGCAATGGACAGTCCAGCAGCAAGTCGAGTTGCAGATGCAATAGTTCTTCTCTAGGTATTTTGCTAGTGGTTCTGCTCCTCCACCTGTTCCACCACCGGTTTTTACTACTTTTGATCAGTACACTTTAGCTAGAGATGCTTCTGTTGCTGCTGTTGAGGCATATATAGTAGATCTAGAGTATGGCCAGCATCATGCCGAGAACCACGAGGAGGATGATGCTCAGGAGCATGATTAGTTGTTTTTTTAGTTTTTTTAGTTTAGTTATTTGTAACATTTATATGGTGTATAATATATTACATTTTTTATAAATAATATTACATTTTATGGAATGAAAAATTTTTATATTATGAAAAATTTTTATATTCACATTATATATTAATTTATAATTTTCTAACTAATATATATTATATAAAATTAATTTATTAATTAATAAAAAATTTATTAAAAATTATTTTTCAATTTACTGATGGATTTCTGACCGAAAAGATTATTAAATTATTTTTTATCTATTACTGATGGATTACCGATAGTTTCATCATAAAATATTATTTTTTATAGTTATTTTTACAGACGGATTACTGACCGTCATATTAAAATATTATTTTTGTCTGAAAATTACTGACGGATTACCGACCATTTTGTCATAAAATATTTTTTTTAGTTCTTTTACTGACGGATTACTAACCATAAAGTTAAAATATTATTTTTAACTAAAAATTACTGATTAAAAATATTATTTAATTATATTTTAATAATGGATTACTGACCAATTACTGACAAATTTTGGTTTTTAGTGATAGATTACTGATGGAATATTAATATTTGCGATCTTTTTTCAAAAGAAATTACCTACCATTTTAATGATTTACTGACAATTGTTTTAATGGCAAATTTTTTCTGTCCTTAATCCGTCGATAAATTCATTTACTGACAGATTTTCAATTATTACTGATAGGTTTTTCCATCGGTAAATTATTGGATATATATTATATATATATATATATATATATATATATATTTATATATATATATATATATATTATATATATATATATATATATATATATATATATATATATATATATATTTCAAATTTGAATATTGTACAAAATATACAACTAAAATTTATCCTACCAAATTATGAGGGAAACAAATATGTAACAAATATAATAATAATGATACTAAATATATTAACATGTATTTGCTTTTTACATTATTAATATGTATTTAGTTTATGTCATAGGTATATATTAAAATTTCAAGTATTTAATGGAATATGAATATTCGTATAACTCTGTATGAAAATATTTAAATATTGATGGGATGCGCAGTTGACGAATATAAAAAATCTATAAATGTATACTTTCGTAATATGTTATATTATATTAATATAAAATTTAGTTAATCATATATTTATTATATTACTTTTTATTTTAAAATTTTATTATATCTTATTTTTTATATATCGTAGAAAGAAATAGATTATATCACATTTTACAAGAAATTGATTAGCATGAGGAGAAAAGAATATTATTTTCTTATGAGATTAACCAAATAAGATCATTTAAAATATGAAATTAAAGTTTTCATTGCAGAAAATATTCAAAATATGTCAATAATGGAAATATAAATAATAAATATTAAAAAGAAATAAGACGATAAAGAAGGTTTATTATTAAGGAAAAAGATTAAGATCGAAAAAGATTAAAATTTTATAATTACATCATGATTGTTTCCTCTTTTACGAAAAATTATTTAATTTTTAATTAATAATAATAGTAGACCGGTTTATTTGTTTAATACGATTTCAATTTTTAAAAATAATAGTTAATTTGTTATTTTATAATAACATATTATATTATATTTTCTTATATTTTGATATTAAATATCAAAGTTGCAAAAATATAAGTTGTCATAATATAATAAATTAATGTTTTCATTAATGTATATGATTAGAATTAATGATCTATTGCAATTATGTTTATAATACTATGTTAATTAGAAACATATTTTTACATAGGGAATGAAATGGAAAATTAGTTAACAATTTTAAAAGTTTATCTTTAAATAAAATTGTTATTTTATATTTTTTTGATGAACAAATATAATGGAATAAAAATAATATTAATAATAAACAAAATGTTTGTTATTTCGCTTAGTCAAACAATACAAAATTTCTTTTTGGATAAAAGAAGAAATGAATCAACGATTTTCGCACTTGCTAAAGTACGATCAAATTCAAATTTTTTTTTTGCATGTTATATCTATTAACAGCAAAAATTAATTTATAATTACTCTTTAATTTTCTCTTGTTTGCTAAGCAAATAATAACTAATCCAAAATTCAAACTATTGAATCATTTGAAGGAATTAAATTATTAAAAATTTCAAATTATTAGATTATCATATAAATTTATATTTATATTAGAAAAATATTTATTTAAAAAATAAAAAGATAAAAGTATGACGTTTAAAAAATATATGTGGATAAATAAATAAATTGAGTCTAAAATATCTAATATAATATATAAAAAAAATATAAATAAGTAAATTTTTAATGTGAATGGAAAAAGACGAAAGTTAAATCAAATTTTATATTTATTTTGAAGTAAAAAAATATTTTTATTCTCTGTTTATTTTGGATTGAATAGTTGAATCATCATAAATCTAAAAAAAATTTCTTATTTTTTATTCATTATATTACTTATTAATATTAAAGCTCATACTAATACACGCATGTATAAAATTCAAATACAACATAATACCCATGAGCTTCATTGCTTATTCTAAGAATAATATACTTATTTACACAAAATTTAGTGTATTATATAACTATGTAATTATAAAGAGTCAAATTATATTTAAATATTTTGAATGTAAAATTTCATAAATACTCAATTTTCTCAAATTTGAAAAAAATTCATTTGACCAAATACAGATATAGAGAGAAAACATCAAATAATGATATCAAATATAACAGAAAAAGAAGGTATAGACTGCAACAAAAAATAATTTATAAACACATTGTTATAAAATGGCTTACTACCTCACATGTTATAATTAAAAATTAGTTGTTCCATAATATTACTCAATAGAACCATGATAATATGCAAAAATTTAATAGAAATATTATACATACAGAAATAACAATAGGACAATATCTAGGACAACATGTCATATTGCTAAGGATACCATATTGCCAAGGATACCACTATTATTGGTTGAAAATGAGGGATGTCATTTTCATTTTAAAAAAAAAACAGTTTCCTATGTATTTTTATATTGCAATGACTATTAATTAAAATACAAAGACAAACAATACCTAAAGTAAATGTGTATTTATCATGGATAATTATATGATGAATTATCAAGAGTTTTTGAGCATTTACTATGAAAATATTGGTCAAAAGTGCAAAGCAAAATAAAAAGAAAGCAACTTATACTAAGAATGTAGCTTATAAAGAAGTTTCGTTGTTTAACAGGTATCATAATTTAAAAAATAATCATATAATATTTATTTAAATTATCTACATGTCATATAGTATTTATACTAATATAAATATTTGCAAATTAAATTATATTTTAAAATTAGTCGTAATTAGTTATAATAAAAATAAACATGTGAAGCACGTTTAAAAAAAATTAGTATATATATATATATATATATATATATATATATATATATATATATATATATATATATATATATATATTATTGTCTTTATAATTTTATATATTATTTATTATATATATTAGAATTAAGAATTTTAAATAAAAATTGTAGCCTTTAATACACAGGCTTAAAAATTTATTTATTTTTATAAACTAAAATTTAATTTAAGCCGCTGAAAAAAGGCATTTTTATTTCAAGTTCAAATAGTAATTCTCAAAATTAGGTGTCAATAAATAAAAGAGAAGGAAAGTTTATTTTAAAGGAACAAGGAGGGGAGGTAGAAAATTTTAACTTATTTTGTTTAGTAAATTAAAATTTGATTAATAAACGGAAGGGATGGGAAAAAGTGCTATTTTGTTTGGGCAAAAATTCAGGGATGGAAATTATAATTACAAAAAGATAAAAGTATACAAAATAAATAAATAAATAAATAAGAGAATGTATGAGTTTTCAATATGAATAAAATTATATTAGTTAATATATATATATATATATATATATATATATATATATATATATATATATATATATATATATATATCTGTGTGTGTGTGTGTGTCACGCCCTGAATCTGAGGGCATGTGACTGGTATTAGGACACGGAAAATGCACGTGGCTACTAGTGTCTGTAGTAAGCCTAATAGAAACACACAACAGAAAGCCTAAAACTATAAAGGGCTATGGGCCCAAATAAATTAAGCAGATCTAAATAAATATTAATACAAAACAAAATCACATTGGCACAATAACTCGCTTATCTCATAGATGTAATAAATTATAAATGATTCTACTTAACAACCTCATCTTAACTCAATAGTTACATAACTGAATATTAAACAAGATA